>PVIU01025376.1:0-23852 GCA_004026605.1 Ondatra zibethicus
ACATGTAACACTCTATAGTGAAGCAAAGATTCCACCCTGAACATATAACACTCTATAGTGAAGCAAAGATTCCACCTTGAACATATAACACTCTATAGTGAAGCAAAAATTCCTCCCTGAACATATAACACTCAATAGTGAAGCAAATATTTCATCCTGAACATATAACACTCTATAGTAAAGCAAAGATTCCACCCTGAACATGTAACACTCTATAGTGAAGCAAAGATTCCACCCTGAACATGTAACACTCTATAGTGAAGCAAAGATTCCACCCTGAACATATATCACTCTATAGTGAAGCAAAAATTCCTCCCTGAACATATAACACTCAATAGTGAAGCAAATATTTCATCCTGAACATATAACACTCTATAGTAAAGCAAAGATTCCACCCTGAACATGTAACACTCTATAGTGAAGCAAATGTTCCACCCTGAACATGTAACACTCTATAGTGAAGCAAAGATTTTACTGAACCCAGGGTTTGACAATAACTTCTTTCCCATATTATAATTTTATGACCGTTTATGAAATTGTAACAAATTTATAAAGTCAGGTGTCACAGGGAGTTCCTAATGGCCAAGGAAAGCTAGTGGCTGGCTCAATTAGAAAGTGTATGGCCAATATGCACATCTTGCTGACTCCCTGCATTAATTTTGAGGTTAGGAAGCTAAAACCATGGCTGTTCCTTACCTAAATGCAGGGGCTGCTAAGGGGTCATAGAACTCTCTTCTGTTTAGACCAAGATGAATGCAAATCAATTTCAAAAGAGTACTCCTGGTCTTTACTATGACCTTATTGCAGGTGACAAAAACTGAAGTCATCAGAGTCTCTCCTCCAAGAGTCACAGAGCACACATCCACTCTTCTATGTCTGTTGTTAAATGTATCTTTTTAGGACAAGAATTCAGAGCTCTCAATCCATAAAAGGGTCAAAGTCAGGAATGCACTGGACACATGTCCTTCAATACTCCTGTCAAGAGCTTTCAATAAATGGTGAACAGCAAACTGTTCAAAGGCAGGTTCTGGAGAGAGTCAGGGGCTGGTGTTTGTGCTGCTGATTAAAGGGAAGGTCTAGAACACTAAAATCAAAGTGCACATCAGCTGCTGTGCTTTTAGCACTCAGACCTTTGCCCAGACAGATACTTGACACCTACTTGTACACAGAGGGAAACAAGCCACCATTGACCAAAGTGTTCCTAGGGCATCTGCTCATCCACAAATGAGGATGTAGGGCTGAGTAGATTCATATCTAGACCTCTGCTCTCCCACAAATGAGGATGTGGGGTTGAGTAGATTCATATCTAGACCATCTGCTCACCCATAAATGGGGATATGGGATTGAGTAGATCTCTATCTAGACCATCTGCAATGCCACAAGTGAGGATTTGGGGTTGAGCAGATTACTAACCAGATCAGGCCTATTCTAATGATTGTGTGATTGTAATTTCATTTTTGCTATTTGCTAATTGATTTTGGAATATGGTAAACTACACATTCGTATAAGATTTAAGTGCATTAAGAATATTGTCATTTCCAGGAAGTCACTTTAGGTTTAAGACTATAAGATAGGAGAGAAGAGAAATATAATTGTCATAGTTAGGTTTTTATTGCTGTGAAGAGACACCATGACCACGACAACTCTTATAAATGAAAACATTTCACTGAAGGGGCTCAGTTCCAGTTTCAGAGCCTAAGTCCATGATCATTATGATGGGGAGCATGGCATTGTGCAGGCGGGCATTGTCCTGGCTACAGCTGGACCAGAAGGCAGCAGGAAGTTGACTGACTGTCACACTGAGGGAAACTTGAGCAAAAAAGCCCACCCCACAGTGACTTTGTCCAACAAGGCCACACCTCCTAAAAGTGCCACTCCCTTTGGGAGACACTTTCTTCTAAACCACCACAATAATAAAAATATTTAACCTAAAAGACAAAGCAAGAGAAAAAAGAGTTACTAGATCATGTGAGAGATTCTAAGCTTACATAATTTAAAACCCACATTAAGTTTCTGTTTTTATTTTGAGTTTAGTCTCACACACACACACTTGCACTCACACACACTCACATACACATTTCACAGACACACATGCACACTCTTTTCATGTTTGTCATCACTCTGTCTTATCTCCTGGGTATCTGTCTAGGCTTTGTTTGATCTGGTATTAACTTCCTTCCACTTAAGAAATTCTTCTCTTCTTTTTTGTAACAAAATAGAATATAATAAGATAAAACAAAAACCATCATATCAAAATTGGACAAGGCAAATCAACAAAAGTGAAAAAAGACCCAACAGTGGGCACAAGAATCAGAGACCCACTCGTTCACACACTTGGGAGTCCCATGAAAATATTAAACTGAAAGCTATGATTAATACACACACACACATACACACACACACACACACACACACACACACACACACACACACAGGACTGGCTGTTAGCCCCGTGCTTGCTGCTTCTGTCTCTGTGAGCTCATTGGAGTTTTGCTCGGTTGATTTAGAGGGCCTGTTCTCCTGATGCCCTCTGTCCCCTCTGGCTCTTACACTCCTTCCACCTCCGTTTCTGTTCATCTGGATGAGATTAGCGTGTGGGCATTGCCCATGACAGGTTGTCTTGGCCCATTGTGGGCATTACCATTCCCTATGCAGAGCATCCTAAACAGTGTGAGGGTGGAGATAGCTAGTGCTGAGGAAGCAAGCAAGAAAACAAGTAGAGCACGTTGGGCATTCATTTCTCTCTGCCCTTGGGTGTGATGTGACTGGCTTCTCAAGTTCCTGCTTTGGCCTCCCCTCAGTGATGGATGACAACCTGTAACTGGAAGCAGACCAAACCCCTCCTCCATAAGTGGCTTTTTTGTCAGATCTTTTACCACAGCGACAAAAATTAAATTAGAATTCTGCGAAGATAAGTACTTTTGTTTAAATTTAATTGAAAAATAAAAAATAGCTGTGTGATTTTGTAGATGACAAGTTGATGTATGCTTTACACAAGAGTTGGGCATGGTAATTGTCGGGTTGCTAATGGTTTGAGGTCTGGTGAGGGGAAACCATTCTGTAGGACTTGTTAGTGACTAATTTCATTTTTAGAAAACATTTTATGTGACTAGTAAGCAAGTGAAATATACATTTCCAATTTGAATTCTTAGCTTGCCAGGAACAGAAGCAACAGCAGAAAAAAAAAGTCACTGTAACCCACAAAACAGTAGACAGCAGAGCTACAGCAGTGTGAGGGATGAGGAGTTATGTGGCAAGAGCCCTGTGTGAATCCTGGCAGGGATCCAAGTAATTGACGCAGTAGCCATGTAGGCATTCCTTCTACACGTCAGCCATGTGCAGGGAGGAATCTTTACCTTTCAGGGCCCCCTGAGGTAAACATCCGCAGCAGCAGCAGCACAAAACCCAAATCTCTGTTCTCATCAAGGAACCAAACGAATGTGACACAAGTTGGTCACATTCCCTGGGAACAGAGGGTTAGTGGAGAAATGATGGAGTTCGTTCTCTTGTTTCATGCTGGAGTGTTTTATCAAACTTACACAATCTCCTCTACCCTTCATATCGTCTCTTAAGTGGCTTATCATGTCTAATATAAGGGCTGTGCATAGCTTCACTTCAGCATTGTTTCTGTATTAAAGACAAAACTCTGTACATCCCCAGACTGTATGTGATTTTGGATCCTCCGTTGGTTGCATCTGTAGAAGTGGTACCCATAGACACAGGGCTGACTTTACCTAAATCCTTAAGACAAGTTACCACATACTGGCTCAATAGCAGAGCAATATATAAACTACAGTTTTTCTTTTGAGAAGACATTTTTATTCCCATACTTCATAGTAAAGAACAGTGATTTTAAAAAGTAATAAACAGGGCTAGAGAGATGGCTCAGCAGTTAGGAGCATGTATTTCTTTTGAGGGGGACCTGAGTTCCATTCCCAGCACCTACGTGAGAGATCTGACACCAGGCTGCACAGGCCTGTGTGCCTGTCGTATGTGTACATGCATGCAAGGTTAAAAATAAAAATAGTTTTTAAAAGAAATAAATAAAGCAAATAGAGGAGTGTGACCGCTGGGGCCCACAGACTCCTTCAAAAGTCACTGTCTTCAGCCGGTCTCCCTTTGGCCATTCTCATCAGCACCACATACCTGGGAGCAAGAACCATCTTCTCTGCCCTAAACTTCAGCTCGCCTCCAAAGCCCATAATTGGTTTTCAGTTTATCTCCAGCAAGTTCTTTTAGAACCTATGTCTCTATGATGAACATATGTGACCCGAGATTGTTCTTGTGTTGCGTGCCCAGCGTGGGCCAGCTGCTGTGCTGAATGTCATATCCTAAACGATCTTACTCATCCTCACTATAGACCCATATCTGTTATTAAAATTTTGCCAGCGCTGCCATCATATGCATTCTAGAGACAAGGGAAACGGTCTCTCCAGAGGCACATAACTGAAGAAGCTGATGTTAGGTTAGGGTGCTGGTAATTTCCTTTCTTACTACCACTCCTATTAAGACAATAAAGACCCACCTAGGTGAAGGTCCACCATCAGGAACAGCTCTCTCCCTGTGCTTCTGTTCTCATCAAAGGATCAAAGGATCAAAGGAACCTGGCCCATGCTGGAACCAATACTGCTAGTCTGGGAACAGGAAACAGAGAGTGTCAGTGAAGAACTGGAGAAATGACACAGATCATTTTCCAGATGGGAAGAGAATGCTACAACTTTAAGTACTTCATGGGCTTTGTATAGCATAACATGAGAATAACCCAGTTTTTGTTGTTTCAGTCAGAAGTCTCTGCACTGGCCATAAAAGAAAAGTAGGGTATGAGGGCTTTCCTGGTCCCTGACAGTTTTCTTTTCCATTTGATTAAAATGGCAATAGATTACTATACAGTCAAATGAAGACATACCAAGAACTTACACTCCATCGGGAGGCAAGGAAGATGGGATAAAAGAGAATAAATATACAAGAGGAAGTCAGGGGAGCATCTGTAGGCCTCGGAGCCCTCATGATCTGATGGAGAGGACAAAAGGCACCGGGATGCTGTGTCACTGCTGAACACATGAGAAGGTGGATTGAGAGAAATGAAAATTACCACTCATCTGGAAACCTAGACAAGGCAGTATCTTAGTGCTGCGTGTGGCTTGAACCCTGAAGATGAGTGGGGCTTCCTGTGCGGAAGGGTGGAAAAGGTGTTCTAGAAGGAGCAGCGATATGAGATGACTCTGGTTGGGGGAGGCACGCTCACAGAGCAGTTTTCACGGCTGGACGCTGTTGTGCGTGAGAAAGACAGGAACAGCTGATGCTTGTGCTCAGTACTGTAGCAGAATGCCTAGGATGAGCATCTTAGAGGGGAAAGGATGCGAGCTCGTGGTGTGAGGGATGCAGTTTATGATGTAGATGAAGGTATGTGTGCAGGAAGGCATGATAGCAGGCGGTGCCAGGGTGGTTGGTGTGTTCACCTACGGCTCCTTGCATCCTCGCATCTCTTGCAGAACAAGAAATGGAAAGAAGACTCCTTCACTCACCCTCATCTCCCAAATCTCCCTCACCTCTCAAAACAGCACCATCTTCCAGGAACCAACAAGCTCATGAATCTGTGAGAGTCATTTCGTATTCAAACAATAACACTATTCTAATAAAAAGATGAAAAAATATTTTCGTTATAACATTGTGTTATTTTGAGAATTCCGTACAATGTATTTTGACTATATTCAATCCCTAACTCCACCCAGATCCACCCCTACTTCCTTACCCCTGCAGATTCATGTCCTCTAATTTTAAAAAAAATTATTGAATAATCCACTTTGTGCTGCCCAGTACTCTTGGGGTGTCACACCAACCACGCAGAAGCCTGGTTAAACCTACCGAGACTACACCCTTAAAGAAAACTGGCTCCCTCTTCCCCCAAAAAACATTAATTGTCCATAATGCCTCAGTTGCAGCAGTGGGAGGCTCATGAGCCTTTCCCGTCTTCATGCTGGAATAATGACTGCCTGGCCTCGTGCAGGTCAGCTCAGGAGGAGCACAGTGCCGCATGCCCCAAAGACTCTCTTTTGTTCTCATCCTCCCCAACCTCTGCCCGTCTTCTGAACTATAACCAATAGTTTAACACACCTTGAGTATTGGGCTACAACTTTTATCCATCTGTGGTCACCAGATGTCACTGCAGGCTTTTCTGTGAGGTCCTATTGTGATACAGATATTGTAGAAAACCTGCCTCTGACCGTGGAAGGAAAATAGCAATGAGAAAAGAGTTCTGTGCAAAAGAACAGAGCTGTTCCCCAAGCCCAGACCTTTCAAGTCACGGGCGGGAAACTCTGGTACTCACAGCCTAGAACTATGCTACTTCTACGACAACCCAAGTCTGAGTCCCAGCAAATCCTGTCTGTGACAAATGTCCCTACTTGTGCTCCTTATTCACAGTGTTTCTTGAAGAAGCCACTTCAGTTGCTCAATGTTTGGTTACTGTTTTTTTTCTTCAATCTGTGAAGTAGAACTAATCATAATAACATGGCCTCTTACTTGGAGAATGAACTAAATGGCATTGGCAGATGCGCTTTGTTCACTGTAAAGTGCCTCAACATTATTAATACAGTGTAAGCCTGTTTAAGCAGTATTTTCAGGAGGATTCTGAGTTCAAGAAAAATTCTGCAGAGAGACTCAGCAAACCGTTTCAGAAGGAAGTATATACATGGGTGGGCGTTAAGCTGGTGAGAGGGACCAATCAGGAAGGGCAGCTGCTATTAGCTGATGACCTCAGTTCAACCCCCATGATGGAAAGAGAGAACCAACTCCAAAAGCTGTGTTCTGATCTTTGTATATGACCTGTGGTGTGCACACGCACACAAGTGTAACATGAGGTCCTGCTTGTTGGGGTTTCTGTCCTGCCCAGTTCCCACAGCCGGTAAGCCCCAAAGAAATTCACACAGAGTCTATATTAGACATAAACTGATTGGCCCATTAGCTCAGGCTTCATGTTGGCTTATAACTTATATTAACCCATTATTCTTATCTATGTCAGCCACATGGCTCAGTACCTTTTTCAGTGGGGCAGGTCACATCTTACTTCCACGGTGTCTGGACAGGACTGCGGAAAGAGCTTCCTTCTTCCCAGAATACTCCTGTTCTCATTGCCCCACCTCTACTTCCTGTCTGGTTTTCCCACCTATACTTTCTGCCTGGCTACCGGCCAATCAGCATTTATTTAAAATATAATTGACAGAATATAGAATTGTCCCACACCACTTCCCCCTCTTTTTTTTAAACAAAGGAAAATATCCATAGTCCATTTTGGGGGAATGTGGGCATAGTATTCCAGGCTACTTCCTGCTGGTTGGGAGTGCTGATAATCTTATGGGGACCTACAGAAAATTTTGAATTATGATCAAATCCTGACTGGAGTATCCTGTGAGTCTTGATCATCTCAGCCAGCAGTCTTGAATCTGTTCTGGATGTAGAACTCAGACATCCAGGCAATCTGTTCCTACTGGAGATTTCTCAGGTGGTCTTCCTTGATCAAACCTGATTTTTCTTAACTCAGAATGAATCCATAGCCTCTCATTTCCTGTGGAAACAAAAGCAAAATCTCTTCTCCAAAGTAACATACTTTGACTTCAATTTGGAAGTCAAGGTATTTTCAAAATACCTATCTTGGATTAATTCAGCAGCATTTATAAGCAAATATCTTTTAGCAGCTGTTGCTCCTTCCTCAGCATTCAAACAATTCAAAGAGAATATAATAACATACAGTATCCAGATTCTCTGTGTATTTTCCATCTTTACGTGGCTTTATTTTAACCTCTATTTCTTTATTTTTACTTTTAATTTTTGGCTTTTTGAGACAGGGTTTCTGTGTATCTTTGTCCTGGAACTCACTCTATAGACCAGGTTGTCCTTGAATTCACAGAGATCCACCTGCCTCTGTGGTATTAAAGTGCTGGTATTAAAGGTGTGTGCTACCACACCTTGAATTCACAGAAGTCTGTCTGCCTCTGCCTCCCAAGCTTTGGGATTAAGGGCGTATGCCACCACACCTTGAACTCTCAGAGGTCTCTCTGTCTCTGCTTCCCAAGTGTTGGGATTAAAGGTGTGTACCACCACACCCAACTACTCACAAGCTCACACACATACACACACACACACACACACACACACACACACACACACACTAGATAGATAGATAGATAGATAGATAGATAGATAGATAGATAGATAGATAGATAGATAGATAGATAGCATTGCAAATCCTGGGTCCAGCCACTGGGCTAGTTGCTATCTCTGACATTCTCTAGCTCTAAATTAGAAACAAATTAAAGTTTTTTTATGTCTTAGTCTCCTCCTCTATGAAAATGGTGATTAGGAATGATTCCTTCCAGAGTTATAATATGTAACATCACATAACAATAAAGGAACAGTGAGGTGGGTGATGGGATTTAGGTCTAGCCAGATGGCTTTTAAGTGAGAAGATGATTCTAATCATCTCAGTGGATTCAGTTGAGCCACACGAATCCTTAAATTAAGAGATACTTTCAGGGCTAGGGAGGAAGAAGAGTTACAAGAAAAAGAAAGCTAAGATTGCAGTATGAGATTCAACCACCATTCCTGAGTTTGTAAATGGTGGAAGGTGCATACTCAGCAAGAGCATGTTGAAGATCTGTTATGCTCAGCACCCAGTATGCTATGCTGGGGGATCTCTTATACATTGAGCATAGTCTGCTATTCTGGGAAAGAAACCAATTTCAGTATACTCTCTAGCCCCAGGGAATGTGCAGAGAGTCAATTACAAAGAATTGCAAAGATATGTATGACCAGAAATAAAATAGCCAAAGAGGCTACTTCTGAGTTCTGTGGTTTCTCTTCATCCTTTGTTAACATAAGAACAAGGCTGCTTGAAGCCCTGAGACTCGGGATTGGGGGAAAGTAGGTGCTAAAGGCAGACAGTTCATTTAATATGCAGATATTGATTTTTGGGAAAGGCAAAGAGGAATGAGGCATGGCATTAGTCCTTAGGGATGACATTAAGACTCTAAAACTCCCCTAAAGGGAGAGATGCTAGCTGTCTAAGTGGAGGCAACGGCTCAGAAATGTTTAATACTGTTACTGACAATCAGGGATCCATACAGCTGGGAAAAGGTAAAGAGAAGGAAGTAATTTTTGCAGCCTGGCTGCCCATCAGAAACCCATGGGAATGCTCTGCGGGCAGGTTCCTAAGCACCTGTGACAGAAATAAATAGACCTTCTTCCCCTCCATTACTAACAGATGCAGTATGAGGACTGTGAAGTCCTAGTGCAGGATAGACAGTGCACAGCTGAACTTCAGACCACTGGGAGCCACTGCGCGCTTGACTGCTGTGGGCCTGGCATGAGGAAGGGACTCCCTGCCAGAGCGACTACACAAGGAAACTGAAGATGTGTGTGCACCCAGAGGGTGGGACAGGAGGGGAAAAATGGTGCCCTGAGTTTAAAATTCCCGGGGACAAGACCACTGCCCCCATCCCGGGATGCCCAGTACTGTGGCACGTAATGAACTAAAAAGAATATTTGTTCATTAAATAGTTAAGTAAATATATGGTATTAAATCTGGGAAACTGGGCTAGCACAGAAAAATAGAGTTTCACCAAAACAAAATAAGCAAGTTTAAAAGGATAAAAGTTTTGAGGGGCTGGGGAGTTCCCTCTCAGACTTCCTGGGTAATGGGGCATAATAAAAAATGGCTCTGAGCATGCAAGAAAAGTGTGCAGAGATGACTCGCGGGCTCCTTGACCACAGTTCCTGAAACTTTGTCAACTCCTCCTGTTGTATTTGCGTGTGACAAGTGGACTGAAGTATGAACTGTTCTTCCAACAGGTTACATCTGCCCTGGGATATGCTGAATGTCACTCAAAGATCCCTGTGTCTGCTTCAGAGAACTCCTGTTGAATGACAAGGACGCTGAGAACAGTAAGTCCAAGTGGGGAAACAGCATGGACAGAATGGGGCCCATGAGCCTGCCGTCCTCCAATTAAAATAGAAAAGCAGCAAGGTACGAAGGTGTATCCCAGAATTCACAGTTAACTGGTGGCTCCCACTCCACTTCCCACCCAACACACACATACACACACATGCCACACATACCACACGTACACACATGCACCACATGCCACACACACCACACATATACACACCACACATACACATACATACCACCTACATACCACACATACAAACATATATGCAAACACACACCACACATATATACACCATACATACACATATGCCATACTTACACATACTCGCCACACATACACACACACCATAGATACACACATACCACACTTATATACACTCGCCACACATAAACACACACCATACACACCACATATACACATACCACACGCAAACACCGCATATATACATATCAGCATGCTTCCTTTCATCTAAAAGTAATCATGGATCCAAACTGATTTTTCTTGCAGCCATAACAGAGAGGCCTAAAGGGACACCGCATGCACAGTAAACTTTCCAAAATCAAAACTGTCCTGTTTCTCCAGGCTCTGATCTAGACATATTACGTTAAAGATGTGCTTCTGGTTTGGGGATGTAACTCAGTGATAAAGTACTTGTCTATCATGTGCAGGGCCTGGGTATTCTTCCAGCTTTATTTCTTGGTGGTTTTATTTAATACCATTGGGAAGAAAGTCAAAAAGCATGAACTGCTTATTATATACTGTGACAGAAATTAATAAACAAGAACTATTCTCTTTTAGAAATTAATAAACAAGAACTATTCTCTTTTTACTGACACCTTTTCCAAATCTTGAAGACCTTTTCCTTTTTGTTTTTCCTTTTGTTTGCTGACCTTAACTGGTACAAGGACTAGATAACATTAACATCACTGAGAAAAAGACCAAGTACAGTCAGTAAACAAAAATTGATTACTGGGGAGGAAAGTAACAGGGAGGAGAGCCTTGGGGAATGGAGGCTGTCTCCATAGCTACACTTTGCCATGATGGATCCTGTCATAGTTAAGAGGCATGAGCAGAAAGATTATATTATAATAATACAATAATACGTTAACCATATATTTTAAAATATTAATACCATAATAAAAGGCTGAATTTGGGTGACTTTAGTTTCTGTGTTCCTTCTTCAATTATGGAAGAAATTGTATCCAAAATACAGAAAACTCATAAATATGAAATTACCTATTGTTCTGGTATCAATGTGGTAACAAACCTACTTGGGAAACATCTACATAGTTGTTGCATCACTATATGTGTAATATTTATGATATGCCCTTATGTTACTAATATGACCTTCATGCTGGAGTTTCTGTGGACTCCTCAGAAATCATCTTGAATGTTCTTCTTTGGACCATTGGTTCTTTGACTTTTGATAACCTTTGAACCTTATTACCAAAACTTTGAGACTTTTTATTCCAGAAACTGGGGTTCTTTCTCTAACATCAATAAACTATTCATAATAAGAGCAATTATCAGGTAAGAGGTACATTCACAATGTCCAGTACATTTGTATTTGGCAACTTTGGAGAAAGTATTCTGTTATCTATCCTATCTTAGTGAATCCAAAACTTTGTACCTCAATCACTTTCTATCATAACTTGTATTACCAACCTAAAAATATCTTTTTAGACCTTAAAACATTTTCTTAGATAAACAACTTAAGCTTTTATGTCTCTCAACATTTATAAACTTTACATCTCTTTTGTGAGTTTCTTTTCTGAATTTGGTAATAGGGAAAGCTGTAAGACTATATGATCAGAGACCTGAGAAGGATAAAATATTACCTGAGTAAACAGAAAGTGCAGAGCAAGCAAGTTCCAAAACTATAGAAATTACAGAGACAGATGACTGCCTGGACAGTCACCCAATATTCCTCTACAATATTGGAATATCTGTCTTTGACCTATAGACCCAGAAAATCTGATACTTTTCTATGAGTCAGGAATTTTGAAGGTCTCACCTACCTTGTCTTGGTAAAGTTTGGCAGTCAACCACTTTGTGTCCTGCTTGTCCAATTTGGGCAGCATACTGTCAGAAGCTGAGGCAAGGGACGTTTACTGACCAGTGGCCACATTTGAAGCCAACTCCATATGGAGGTTCTTCCGTGCCCATCATCTTCTCTGAAGTAGATTAATGCTGACAGGAGCAGACACGTCTCACTGTAATGAAAAGCCTTGTGTTATTTAAACATCTTAGATGTCATATTATGTAGATCTTTGAAGTGTTTGAAGACCACCTATCTATCTAAAATATATCTCTGTTTATCCTTGAAAATATAACATGAGGTTAAATAAAGCTTATTTTTGTCTACATCTAAACCCTTACTACAAATTTGTTATAGGTGACTAACTACTAACATTCATTTCTTACTTTTCCTAAGCCATTTATAATAGTAGCTTTCAAGGAGTAGAACTTTACAATGCATTCCTAAATGAGTTGCATATGTACAATATCTTAAACAAGAGTAGAAATATATATACAGTATTTTGTAACAAACATAACCTTAAATTTGTTTCAATATACAAAAATTTATACCATTGCAAAATATTTGAGACTAGTAGTTGCTTTTTAGTTTAAAAGTAAACAATAATCTACCTTTTTATCGTATCATTCTTATATCCCTCTTTTGTTTAGTTTTTACCCCAAAGCCCCACCTTCTCCAACATTAGATAGGAGAGAGCAAAGAAAAAGGGATTCCAGAATCTAATCTCCTTCGTTTCATCTTTTTTCCCTGACCTTGTTCAATAACAACTTGCAATCAACCCCCTTAAACAATAACAAACATCCATAATCCACCAAACAACAAAAACCCACCCACCCTACCTCTCTTGAATGAGGGTGTAGTGTCTTAAAATGCTGTCTGAGGATAATGGCATCTTTAGGGGACCCTGAGAAAATTAGGATAATGTCAAGTCCTGGGAGTACTAGCTGTATCATTTGTTGTCCTGTCTCTGTGGAATGGGAAAGTGCAGGACTTAACTGAAGTACTGGCTGTAGTAGTCTATGAGGCTGGACCATCTTAGCTACCTGCTTTGAAGTTATTCTGGATGCATATTTCTGAGAAAATGGCAACAGAGATATTCTGAGATCCTGAGTCATCTAGGCTACTTGTCTTCATTGGTGTCTGGTACTTTTGTTCTGAAAACATACAAATTTTTAAAGGTAACATGCACACCTGCACTAACACAAGTATAGAGTGTGTGCTGTGTACAAGTCAGCTAAATATGATTTTCTGTTCTATGTTGAGCAAGTAAAAGGCATCTGTCAACTTTTTGAGTTCATTTGTATTGCATAACCAATCTATCATGAAGACTCTGTAGCCAATAAGATTTGTCCTGTCTCATTCAACTCAGAACTGTTTCCTTGTAGAGGGAACAGCATATATGTCACCTGTCTTACAGTCTTTCTTAGTTTCTTCCTTCATGTCTGTAGCCAAGATTTTCAGTAGGTCTCTCCTAGTCAAATCTAATCTCTATTAATTTTAAAGGAATCCATAGCTTTTTGTTTCATCTCTCCCAACACAACATAACTTCTTTCCTAACTCAATACATTTCCTGTCTTCCATTCTGAAGTTAAGGCATCCTTAAAATATATAGGATGGTTTAATTCATCAGTTTTTTCCATAATCCAATGTTTCTAAGGAACTGTTGTTTTTTGCTCATTAGCATTTAAAAAAATTAAAGTTAATAAAGCATCATATAGGGTCCAAACATTCTGTGTTATGGTGTTTGCCATCCTTATGTGGCTTTATTCTTTTTATATTATTTTACTCTGTCTTTAAAAACTCCACTTTATTATTTTCAAACTATTTTTATGACTGTCTATACACATTTTCTTTTCTTTCTTCAGCACCTAAGAACATTTTTAAGTATACTGTACTATTCAGAGGTATTCTTCGTCTGAACTTGACTTGGCTTTTTATGAGCCTGCAGCCATTTTTGACCATGTGAACCAAGCTTTAAAGGGCTAGGCCACTTCTGAGCATCTATTGGCTCATTCTGTGGCTTTACTTAGCGTATGACACTGGCAGCTGGCTTCACCCTCCCTGGGTTGGTGAGGCCCAAGTCTCTCGCTCTGAGATGTTGCTGGGCTAGGCTGCTGCCGGCGTTTCTGCCTAGTCTCCTGCCATCTGCTCATAGGCCCTACTCAAGTCTTGTGCTGCACATCACAGCCCCTTAGAAGAGCCATGCCTCTGTGTGCCAGGAACTTTTCTCAGCTTTCTTGGGTCTTGGGTTTAGATAGATATGCCTCCATGTTGGACATCAAGTGTTGCAAGTCGTTCTTTGGACTGTCAGCTCCCAAATAATAACATAGAGATTTTTTTATTAATTATGAAAGCTTGCCCTTCACTTAGGTTTCTTCCCAACTAGCTCTTAAAACTTAATTTAGCCTGTTTATATTAATCTACATTCTGCTAGTTGCCTCTCCTCAATACCATATGTATGACTTCCTCTGTGTCTCACTGGCAAAACTTCTGGGCTTCAAATTCTTTCCCAAAGTTCCTGTCTCCCCACCACCCCCGGAAGTCCTGCCTATTCTCTCCCACTCAGCTATTGTCCAGTCAGCTCTCTACTAAACCAATCAGAACCAATCAGGCAGGTGAGGAAGGGCAGACACACATCTTCACGCAGTGTACAAAAAGAATACCCCAACACCACATTGCTGAAGTGATATATAGATGGTTCCTACTAGGGTCATGATCTTTAAACTTTGTAGTATTGCAAGTGCACATGCACTTTTATGTGCATAATAGCTATGCTATTATCTGGATTTTGCTTTCCATACAGTCAGTGTTCACTATATTATATGGTATACTTGGAATTTTATTGTAAAATGGATTTTCTGTGTAATGATTTTGTCTAACTGTAGGTTAAAATAAATACTCCATGTGGTTTAAGGAAGAGGACGCTAAGCTGACTGGTAGGACAAAATGAAATCCAGTTTTAGGTTATATTTTTGATGGTTTGCTAAACTATCACCCACTGCAATGGGAGGGCGTCTGAAGTGCCTTGTGTGCTATAGGGAAACAGGCACATGGATGCTAATGACAAAAAGACAATAGGTTTGCCTGCTTCATCTGCAAAATAGTGCAAAGGTGGCAAGAATTTTTTCACGCGGTGCAAAATTTTTGCACTCTGTGCAAAAATAACAACTAGAACAGGAGAAACAAAACCCCACTGCCAACTCTATGATAAAGAAGCGGTAGATTACACCCCTTAGAACCATATGTGATTCTTTTATATATTTGCGGTTTGGATAAACTATTAGGGATAATAAGACATGTCTGGTTTTCAAAGCGTGTTACAGAAGACAGAAAATGAAGTCCTCCTGTCAGCACTGAAAGACAGAGAAATTCAAATCATCAAAAGTCATCACCAAAGCTTGGATGGTCAGTGTGGTAGGAGAGCCTGAAACCTGGGGTCTCTCTGGCTCCAGCGTGTGGGTGGGCATGGAGCATCCAAGTGGGCTGGTAGAGCCCGAACTCAACAGACACTGAACAGGACTCATCACATACCTTCACCAGGCAGTCCCTGTGTGGAGGAATACCTGCTAGAAATAGAGCCCACGCTGAGTGGAGAAACTGTTTAAGGACAAAGAGACAAAAAGAAAAGCTAGGTAGATGTGAAGAAAAAAAAAAGGAGCCAGGACACATCTGAAAATAAGGCTAGGGAGGGGGTTCCCTTAGCCACGGGGCTACATTCCAAAGCCCCTACTTGATCCATGAGCAGACCCGAAGTCTAGACATACCGTTATTTCTTCATATACATATCAATGATAATGCCCAGAGACCTAGGGTTGGTGCCTTGTCCCGTTGTTATCAGAGAGGCTTCCTCTGGCAGCAGATGGCATCCTGTGCAGAGACCCACAGCCAAACATTATGCAGAGAGAGTCTAAATTGGAGGTCTCCATTGGGACCTAGGTCTCCTAGGAGAGGTTGTAGGAGTCAGAGGGTAAGGAGGGCACCAGAAGAAGATGGCCCATCAAATCAACTAAGCAGGGCTAACATGGGCTAACAGAGACTGAAGCACCAAGCGTGGGCCCTCCATGGGTCTCTAATAGGTCCTTTGTATATGTGTTATGGCTGTTAGCTTGGTGTTCTTGTGGGACTCCTAACTGTGGGAGTAGCTGTATCTCTGACTCTTTTGCTTGCTCTTTGGACTCTTTTCTGTTGGGATGCCTTGTCCAGCCTTGGTAGGAGGGCTTTTGCCTTGTCTTATTGTATCTTGCTTTGTACTGTTTGACTGTTGTCTCTTGGAGGCCTGCTCTTTTCTGAAGAGGAAGTGGGCAGTGGAGCTGGTGGAGAAGGGAAATGAGGGTGGTTAGAAAGAGTGGAAGGAGGGGACTGTGCTCAGGATGCATTGTATGAGAGAAGACTCCATTTTCATTAAAAATAAATAAATTAATTAATTAATTAAAATAGAAACAATGAATGAAAAAGTTGAGCTCATAAACCTAAATATAGTGAAAGATTAATGACAAAGCAGAATGCAGCCACTGATTCGTATTTATTTATCTATCTCCTCCTTCTCTGCTGCCTTGAGGTGAAGAAGTATTAAGTTGGCACAAATTAATAACCAAGTCAGCTCAATAGGAACAGGTATTTTTAATGTAAGAAAAAGGGGGGAACTCATGCCACTCACGTTGTAGTCCTATTCATTTGGTGGACACCGCATGGAGAGAGAGCACACCTGTGTTCTCTCGAATTTCTACCTGGGGTCCAAGTAGCCACACCCCAAATTAATGTGATTGGCTAGTGGCTCTTCCCCCATCATTGAGGCAAGTAAGCATTTACAGCACAAATAACCTATAACCTATAGTAAAGGATGATTCGTGTCCCTGACTGGTAAACACAGGGGGTTGTTTTTAATTTTAATACTTAGAAGAATACCTGATTTTAAGCTTAGGAAGTTTATTTTGGGAATTTTCCATTTAATGTTTTTGGCCCATGTTTGACTGTGGGTAACTGAACCATAGATCCTGGAAGACCACTGTGATTGTAAACATATCCTTAACAACAGGAGAAAAGGTGGCTGTAGATCTCAGAGCCACCTGGGGCTCGGCATCTCTCATGCCGACAGTGGTGGGTGTAGATGCAGAGCTACTGCAGATCTGTGTGGACAGCCATCCTGTCTCTGCACAGAAGCATGTAACAGGCATCTGTTTAAAACTGTAGTTTATAACTTCACCACTAATTCCCTTTAGTCCATCTGTTTTCATAAAATTGATTTTCAGATTGCCTAATACAAAATCGAGTCTCCCATGTCAGGTTACCATGCGGTGGTTTACTTATCTCTGCCTGAAATAATAATAATATATATTAACTTTTCTAGGTAGACAAGGGTCTGTAAAATATGCTACTATTTATCTAATGAAAGAGAGTGGCACATACATATAGAAACAAATGTTATATAGCAATATATTAGTATATTAATGGAAAAATGTCACAGAATTTAAAAATAAAGCAGTACCTCCTGGACAGAGAAATGAACACCAGTTCATCTTGTAAATTTGACTTTAGAGCCACGTAAAACTTCACATCATCATGGAGCAGAAATAAATTTGAAGCATTCTGTAAACATCAGCGATAAAACGGGACAACTGTGGCTGTCTTCCAGTAGGTGGCACAGCAAGACTAGAGGAGGATGACAGAGGACTTCAAGTCACAGGTGCCACCTATCCTAAGCTAACACAATTGCAAGGAATTGTGAGCTGGCTGCTGTCATCATGATGCCTCTCAGGTTGCCTCAGGATTTATTCTCAAGGTGTGGTGTGTGTGCCTGATTGTTGACAGAGGTTTCTGTCCCACCAGGCCCTGCAGTTGTTCAGTCCCAAGGAAATACACAGAGGTCTACATTAGTCATGAACTGGTTGGCCTATTAGCTCAGGCTTCTTATTAATTAATTCTTTCATCTTAACCCATAATTCTTGTCTATGTTAGCCACATAGCTTGGTTCCATTTTTTGGCGAGGCAGTCACATCTTGCTTCCTTTGTGTCTGGATGATGACTGCAGACTGACCTTTCCTCTTCCCAGAATTCTCCTGTTCTCATAGCCCTGCCTATACTTCCTGCCTGGTTGCCCCACCTATACTTCTTGCCTGGTTGCCCCGCCTATACTTCCTGCCTGGCTACTGGACAATCAGCGTTTTATTAAAACACAATTGACAGGGTACAGACCATTGTCCCACAGCACCCGATGGTTAAAGAAGTGGATACACTTAGTCTTTATCGGAAAATTGAAATCTGATAATAATTGAAGAAAAACCCTGCCCTCCACTTGTTTGAATAAAAAGTATCATGAATTCATGAAGGTTGTTTGACTAAGTAAGTGGTTCCTATGCTTTGTTCTCAGGAAGATTTAGAGGTGATTGAATTCTTACCATGAGGCCTTGGTCTCAGCCCAGTGTCTTCACTCTCAGGCTTGACAAGCCATTCTTGAAGGATGAGTGCAGGTCTGTGGGAAGCAGCAGCAGCCTGGGATAGCTACCGTAGGCTACCTGGTACTGAACCTTCGGGGACCAGGAATGGGAAATTTTGAACAGAAGCAGATAGCACAACTGTAATGGATCGAAGCCCAACAGGTGTCTTAAAATGTACAAACCTCTAATAATGCTGTCAAAATAAAACACTGGCACTGTGTTTTGAAAAGTTACCAGGAAACAAAATTTCTTTTCAAAGCCAGCAAATGAAGGAAATCAGGCACTGACTCTGCCTTCATACGAACTATCTCAAGTAATGAATCTGATGTGCTCTTTCTCTTTGTGGAAGTATTCCATCTAGCAAATGAGGACTTGTGTTAGAGTTACTCCACCATTTTGAAATCTTTAATGATATATTACATGTAGACACTTACAGTCAGTGACCACAAATGTCACAAAAAAAGCTATAAAGATATCTGCTTCAAAACAGGAATACAGCACTATTGATAGGTATGTTTGTCAAAAAAAATGAATCTACGTCCCTAAGTCTGCACTACTCTATCAATGCCAGACACAGATGACTGCCCACGGGTAGATATGATGCCAGCCCACACTGAGATGTAAACTGCTACATAGCAAAAAAAAAATAAATGATGTACTTCAATAGCATTAAATTTTGATTATTTGCTCATATGCTAGTATATATTAGGAAAATAAGTATATTGTGAAGGCTACTTTGAAAGTACTCATTACAATTTTTAAGGGTTTTTTGCACCTCATATTATATTTCTATTGGATAGCACCAGCCTATTCTAACTACAACTAGCAGGAAAAGTAGTAGACAGAGGAGCTTGAACAGTGGCATACCGATGCAAACCTGAAGCTTTTGGACAAGGAGAATCTACACTTTAGGAAGTACTGAAGTGAATTTTATTTTACTCTATTTGATTGTGTATTGTATTTGCGGTTTCCTGGGGGCAGTGTCTCTTTCTATAACCCAGGCTGCCTGTGACACATGACAGTCTTCCTACCTCGGCAGAAACCCTACACTTTAAAACTGTAGAATTAAGACCACGCAGACTTGACTTTTCATATGTCATGTCTAATAGTAGATGCAGGTCATTGAGTAAGAAATTACCTAATGTCATCTAGACTCATTTCTGCCTTAAATTATCAATTAAAAATGTCTGACTTAACATTACCTAAACTTTTTCCCATACTTCAGAAATGATTTGATGTCTAACTACCCCATAGAAAGATAATAGTCACTGTCAAATAAAACACATTGATAACTACTTAGTGTTGGAAATAGATGTTACCCACATTGCAACAACATGAGAGAACACTAGGGGGCAGTGGTGCTAGCCCAAAGCTCTCTAGTGATTGGAAAACTACACCCAAGAGGTGTGGTAGCAACATCTCTAGATGATTTCTGAATTACAGGGAGAGTGTGTAATATCCATCACCTCTTAAAAGGACACTTTGCTCAAATTCTGAAGTCATCCATAATTGTTTTCTGGAAATGCCTTTCTAACGATTCTTTCTGTTCCCCAAAAAGAGAAAAGGGAAACATGTTTTTTTTTTGTTGTTGTTGTTGTTTGTTTTTTGGTTTTTTTTAAAGTAGCCACTTCTTGTCTGTGCAGAAATAGCATCTGTCGCTGCCACATTTCTCTCTCAGGGTCACCGTTCTTTTCATCATCTCTTTCTTGCACCTTGGCGTCTCTGTCCTTTTGATAGTATTTGAGAATAGTTTCTATTCTCATCCTCAGCTTCTTTCTCTCCATCCTTAATCTATGCATCTCAGTTTAATTCCAATTCACAAAGCATACTAAATAATCAGTTTGGATGCTAGCCCACGACCTACAAAAAAAAAAAAAGGAACAAAAACTAAAATGTCAAAACTAAAAATCAAAAGCTTTAAAAACTTATTTACATTTTCTAAAATTATATTTTGCCTGTTTTTTGTTTGCTTGCTTGCTTTTTTTTTTTTTGCTTGTTTTTACTGTTATTTTTATTTTGAGACAGTATCTTGCAGTGTAACCCAGGCTGGCCTCCAGCATATCCGTTCTCCTACTTTGGCTTCCTAACCACAGGAACTGCGAAAGTGTACCACCTTTCTACGCTATTTTTTGGTTCACTTTAAAAGCATAATATTCTGCCAACGGTGATTTTTTTTTTGGTAGAGAATGTAGTGTTGGGCACAGACAATAGGTACTTTATACATGGAGATAAGATCATCATTGACATGCTCAACTCAGAATCCAGCTGCATTCCAGAACCTTCTTAATATGCAGAGAATCTTCTAATACACAGCAACACACCATTTTTTTCTCTCCTTAAAAAGTAGACTCTGATTACTACATAAGCTGTGTTCTGAACTTGGCTTTGACCTACTTAAATTCTAATTCCTCATACCACACGGTTCTCGTGATTTACTTCTTGAAGTCTGTTTGGAATGTGTCATTAGCAGCAGGTGGCGGGATGATTATGAAAATATGTGATTAATACCATTAATCCTGCTTGATTCCGATTCATTTCTTCAGGTCTTTTGTTCTTGGAATTTCTATAGCCTATTCTCTTAGTATTTCATAAATAATAAGTGGTTCTGCCCTCCTACACATAGAGGCAATTTGAATCCATGTTTGTGAAATTCAAAATTTCAATTCATTGGAGCTTCTATCAGTTTTGAGCCCGAATTCCGTGGGAAAAGAATCTCACTTTGATGAAAGTTGCGATGACTTTAAGCCAGGGGCTGTCTTCACAGAGGTGGACAGGCTGAAAGAAGGTAATGGGAGAGGATGGAGTCACAGTGCAATACAGTAGGAAGCTGTCACCACCATGGGCATAAAGGGAGCTGGCTAGTTCTCTGAGAAACACAGCCAGAACCAAGACTGGGAGGGGCTGAGGCAGAAGCTCCCAGACCTACCTCCTTCCCTGCTCTGCCTCAGCCCGAGCCTGACCTGGGCCACTAAGAGCAAGAGACAGGTAGGGAAGCAGGTGTGATTATAGCCATGGTGAATAACAGCCCCTGGGTGTTGGAAATGACCCCGAGGGACTCTCCTTGTGTGTCTGTCTCATTCACTAATTCTTCACCAGATCCCTTTAAGGGAGATTGCCCATGGATTCTCCATGCTTGACTTTTTGTTCCTTGCTTCAGTGGGAAATACCTGCTATTCCATAAAGTGGAGTTTCTTCTCAGCATCACATGACCAACTTTTAAATGGGTTCAACACTCCTTGATGCTGGAGTACTACATTTACAGATAGAGCTGTAGGGGAAAGAGAGACCAGTCTATTCTCTGCCCGTTCCTAAATGAATCAGTCAAGCCTGGGCCACTGCAACCCGGCCTTCCTTCTGGTTAAGTCAAGCTTCTGCTTGCAAAAGGTCTTAGTCCTTCACCAAGTGTTAGTATCTCAGCTCCTTGCTCCCCCAATTCCCTTCACATTTTTTATGAAAGGATGAGTGTGGTGGTTTCTGCCTGGTACCCAAATGGCTGGTGCACAGGGAGGGGCTTCAGCTTCGGCACCATCCTCGGAGGCCTGCTTTGTTTCTCTCCCAGGTCGGCCACTGATGTGGTTGAGAACAAGTGAAATGGATGAAACCTGTGGGTGGCTATGGAGCCCTCTTTATCCAGCTGTGCTGAGGTTAAATCAGAGAGAGAGCGCGGCTCCATGATATGAAAGCCAAGTTGCAGAGATAAAAGCTCTTCAATTTGTCATTTTTAGGACTATCTCCCACCCAACCCCCCCCCAAAAAAATACATGTTTCATGGTCTTCAATATAGAAATAATGTCAAGCCAGGACCAAAAGAGAAGAGTTAAAGTAGTTATAATGTACTCGGTGATGGTGCTGCCAGAACTGCTGCGTGTCACACAGCTTGGTGAGTAAAGGGTCAGAGGAGCTATTAGCATCTCAGTCTGGGGATAGGTGGGATATTAGCATATTAAAGTAGGAATGTGTCGCACAGGCAATGTGTTTCCAGCCCCCTGAAGCCCATCAGGCAGAGCTCTGGGAGAAGGCTGATCTCCAGGACCCCCAGGCCTCTGAGGTGGAAAGCCCCAGAAGGGATTCCAGGAGCACTGGGTCTGCTGCCACTGACCCTGGGGGCGGGCAGGCGGCCTGCAGCCCTGTGATGTGATTTCCAGGGTCCCACGCCCAGACTCCCAGCACTCCCACTGGCCACGCCCAGATTCCCAGCACTCCCACTGGCCACGCCCAGACTCCCAGCACTCCCACTGGCCACGCCTCAGATTCCTGAGGAAGCACAGAGGCTTTGGCTCCTGTGGAAATCAATGTCCCTCTTGCTTTCTTCTCATTCTGTTCCACCACCAGAAATACAGATAAAGAAAGACGTGCCAATACAAATATAAGGATTTTATTTCATTCTATTTATTTGGGTCTTTATTGAGATCGTTTGAATGAGACATCGAGTAAAACCCCATCATCGTAATGGGCTAGCGCTTTAACGGTAGGAGGAATGAGCTTTTGCCTGTTGGTTGGTTTGTTTGTTTGAGGGGTTGTTTTGTTTTTTATGTTAAAATCAAGACTGTAGCAAGTTGATGTTTGCTTTGGGGTGAGGGGGGTGGTGAAGTCTAGGATGGGCGACTAATGCTGCAGAGAGCTCATATGGCCAATGCACGTATCTTGTTTGAATTCGTTTCTCGTCCACAACAAGCCCTCTGAGCAGCATGAAAGGACCACCATGGCCAGGAAATCTTCCTCCTTCCACCAGCACCCAGCTCTGCAGACTGCATCACTCTCTTCCGACTCAGTGAAGCTACAAGAATCAGAGGAATCCTTTCAGAAGCTTGGTCCTTATGCCAAAGCAGGAATCCCAGAGATCCTTCCTATTTCTTTCATGAAGGTTCGCTTCCTCGCGTTTCTTTCCCAGCTCCTATGGACTCATTGAGAGACTGCATTCTCCACCAGCGCAGACCTAAGATTGGTGTGGCCGCCGCTCATCTCCACCCAGAAGCACGTGGGACCATGGTACAAGTGATGCTGTGGAGGATGGTGAGGGACCACGGTGTTAGTAATGCTGTGCAGGATGGTGAGGGACCATGGTACAAGTGATGCTGTGCAGGATGGTGAGGGACCATGGTACAAGTGATGCTGTGCAGGATGGTGAGGGACCATGGTACAAGTGATGCTGTGCAGGATGGTGAGGGACCATGGTACAAGTGATGCTGTGCAGGATGGTGAGGGACCATGGTACAAGTGATGCTGTGGAGGATGGTGAGGGACCATGGTACAAGTGATGCTGTGGAGGATGGTGAGGGACCATGGTACAAGTGATGCTGTGGAGGATGGTGAGGGACCATGGTACAAGTGATGCTGTGCAGAATGGTGAGGGAGCATGGTACAAGTGATGCTGTGCAGGATGGTAAGGGACCATGGTGTTAGTGATGCTGTGCAGGATGGTGAGGGACCATG
>PVIU01025377.1:0-23826 GCA_004026605.1 Ondatra zibethicus
CAACAGCTACCATCAAATTAAATGGAGAGAAACTCAAAGCGATTCCACTAAAATCAGGAACAAGACAGGGCTGTCCACTCTCCCCATATCTCTTTAATATAGTGCTTGAAGTTCTAGCAATAGCTATAAGACAGAATAAGGAGATCTTGGGGATTCGAATTGGAAAGGAAGAAGTCAAACTTTCGTTATTTGCAGATGACATGATAGTGTACATAAGTGACCCCAAAAAACTCTACTAAAGAACTTCTACAGCTGATAAATACCTTCAGTGATGTGGCAGGATACAAAATCAACTCAAAAAAATCAGTAGCCCTCCTCTACACAAAGGATAAAGAAACAGAGAGGGAAATCAGAGAAACATCACCTTTCACGATAGCCACAAATAGCACAAAGTATCTTGGGGTAACACTAACCAAGGAAGTAAAAGATCTATTTGACAAGAACTTTAAGACCTTGAAGAAAGAAATTGAAGAGAATACCAGAAAATGGAAGGATCTCCCATGCTCCTGGATTGCTAGGATCAATATAGTAAAAATGGCAATTCTACCAAAGGCAATCTATAGATTCAGTGCAATCCCCATCAAAATCCCAACAAAGTTCTTCACAGAACTTGAGAGAACAATAACTAAGTTTATATGGAAAAACAAAAAGCCCAGGATAGCTAAAACAATCCTATACAATAAAGGAACTGCAGGAGGCATTACCATCCCTGACTTCAAACTGTATTACAGAGCGACAGTAATGAAAACAGCTTGGTATTTGCATAAAAACAGAGACGTTGACCAATGGAATCGAATCGAAGACCCGGATATTAATCCACAAACCTATGAACACCTCATATTTGACAAATAAGCTAAAATTATACAATGGAAGAATGAAAGCATCTTTAACAAATGGTGCTGGCATAAGTCCAAGTTCTCCCACTCACAATGTCTTAAACATATGTCAGACTTATTTACTTTTCACCATCCCACCCCATGCAATTGTCATCTCTTGCCTATACTTCTACATTGAACTTTTATATTTCTACAGTTTCAAAAGGTTGCATATTTCTGTAATCAATTCTCTATCCAGCACAGACCTTTTAAAGATCATTGTTTTTGTCTTACTAAAATTCTTACAATGGCTACTTGTCTTCATTTCATATATCTTTTTGAATCTACTATTTACTTCTACCATGCTAGAGTTCTTTCAGTTTCATCTTCTGCAATATAGGGTTTCAAACACTTGATTCTTTCTGTCTAACATGCTTTTACATCTCTCCACTTTGTATATTCATCAGGAGGATATACTGGTTTTGGAAGGTGAAGGTCAATGAAATGAAACAGGCATAGTCCCACAATATTTTCCCTCAGAAGGAATCAAGCCACCAATAGTTGATTTTCCTGGTCTGATCTTGGAGAGAGAAAGAAAGGGAGGAAAAAGATGATACAACAATGGTCCACGTAGTATATCACCTCGTCTCTTCTCTTTTTAAATTTTATTTCAAAGGCATACAACGTTATTAATGAATGGTGGTGGGAAATACTGTTTTGGAGATAATCACAAGTGGTTGTTAACTAACCTAATACAGTCCAGAATTAGATATACATCTACCTACACAGGAGATTAAGGAATTCCAAGAGAATAATGAGGTTTTTAGAGGAACACAACGGGTTTGGAAAGCATGCATTGGCATTGGTGTAGCTCACAGAACAGATGCTACTGGTTTCTAAATGATTCTTTATTATTGTTCTTTATTTTTGAAACGAAGTCTCAATTCCATAACTCACAAAGTAGAGCAGTCTATTTTGAACTTTGCAACAATCCTTGCTCCTCAGCCTCCTGAAATGGGACTACAGGTATGTGCCGCTATGCTCAGCTTGTGAATAACACTTTTAAGAGGACCATGGTTGGTGACAATTTTTCTCTGGTACAAGTTTAATCAACTTGATGTTGCAAAGGGATCAGAGGGTCCTGGTACTTCTTTGGTGGTTCTGGATTTTTGGCAGATAAGGGAACTTGCAGAGTCTTCCTTCCTGATTGGAAGGAAAATAAATAAGGAAATGCCACAGGTTCTAGAATTGTGAAACAGTTTCTAAGGCTTTGATTTTCTTTAGATAAACTTCTCAGTATGGGGATTGAGGTATATCTAAGTAACCGGGAACTTGCTTAGCTTGAGCAAGGCCCAGGATTTTTGTACCCGGCAGTGCCCAAGGAGAGAAATAGTGGACAAAAAATGTCAAGAGTTGTGGTGCATGCCTGCAATCCCAGCCCTCAGAAGACAGAAACAGAAAGATTGCTGCAAGAAAGAGGGCAACATTCTTCACATAGAACATTCCAGACAAGTCAGGGCCATTTAGATACACCTTGTAATAAAAACTAAACTAAACTAAAAGGTTGTTTTGGGGACATAGGTGAGTGGTGGTATCATGTGTTCAGAGCAAGCAAGCCCCTAGGCAAAATCACCATCATGAAACAAGGCAAGGGGCCAGGTTTGAGGGTTGTAAGCTCAAATGATCTACCTAACATGTTAGATACTGAGTGTACTCTTCTGGACTACCAAGCTTAAAAGAATTTTAAAAGCCTATATAATGTTGAACTCACAAAGATGCATGAGGATTACAATGATTTTGAAGCTTGCCTAGGCTATATAGTGAGTACCAGGCTATCCAGGACTCCAGGACTACATAGCAAGACTCTTTCCTGAAAAAAAAAGACCCTGAAATTTAAAATCAAAAAGCAATCAAGGAGTACTTCCTCTCTCCTTCATCCAGGTACATAGGCAAAAGACGTGGATGTGAAGCCTAAAGAGTAATCTTGAGGTCTCAAAATGTGATGAACACAGTACTCAACAAGGTGTTGGCAGCAGCCTACATTGACTATTTTTATGGTCCCCACAGTGGTCTTTCAGACCCTAAAGAGCAGACGATACATGGAATGGAATGAGGGTTTGCAAAAATTGGGTCATGGGACAAATACTGGCAAGGGACACTGATATTCTTTTTGTCACTTACAGAAGGCCTTACCTTGGGCTAACTGTTTCTTATTTTGGTTAACTGTTTTATTTTGCTTTCTTGAGTTTTGTTCATTGTTCCTTAAGCTAAACCTGCATGCCGTATTGTTGTATTTATGTTCATTTTTGAGGCCATTTCTTTCTTAAAGCTGAGAGCTGGGTATGGTTTTAGGCTGAACAAGAGCTTGAAATCATCCAGATATTCCCAAGTGAATATGAATTTTTCCTTTTAGAAACTTCAAGGCTTGCCTTCTAGGAAGGCCTGAAAGGTCAACCTCTTGGACACAGCTGTATCTGTACTTAATTCCTGTAAATAAGTTGATCTCTGTTGTTCTAGTGTTACTCTTCTTTCTCCAGCTGAAAGGCTCGGGGGTTGGGAGGGTCAACCTAAGTCAAAATAGTAAGCTCATGTCAATGCAAGACATAGGTATTAGGGACAGGATTGCTCAGTCTGATTCATTCCTAAACAATCATTTGAGTCAGAGCAGCACCGGAAAGTACAGACCTGGGTTAAAGGCATTTGAGAAAAATACAAGCACAATTCATATTATTTTTGCTTTCAAAGGCTGTGCTAGGGCAGGAACTACTCCTGATAACACAGTTTATGAGCAATACAGACTCTCCTGGTCTCTCTGGTAATCCAGTTGCCTTGGAAACACAGTGATGCAAGGAATGACACACACAGCTAAATGGTTGTTGCTTATCCCTCTTAAAGGAAATGCTTCACTCATCAGGGTTTTGAAAATTCAGATGTCTTTTTATCTTGATCCCACTGATTGGCATGCTATATTCTTATGCAGAAATTGAGTAGCAGATCTGAATCTCTCCTTAACTGGCAAAGAACCATATTCTGATTTTGGCTTAGGTTTTTTTAATTTTTAATTATGTGTAAGCATGGATGCCTACATGTGGGTGTGTGCCCATGAGTGCAGGTGTCTGAAGGGGCCCAGAGGTGTCAAATTCTCTGAATCTGTGGTTACGGCTGGCTGTGAACCACTTAACATGGGATCTGGGAATCAAATGTGGGTCTTTTGCAAAACTCTTATTAACCGCTGGGTCATTTCTCCAGCTTCAGTGAAGGTCTTGGATTTTGCTGCTTCCCAACCAGCTATTAACTGGTCTTTGTAAAATCACAGCAAGACACACAGTATATGAACATGTCCTTGCTGGATATGTCTAGAAATAGACCAAGTTAATACCTTAAAATATCTTCAGAAAGTCCTTTTTTCTCACAAATATCCAGAAATGAGTTGATGAAAGGAGCTTCAATCTCTACTATGTGAGCTCAACTTGTCCATTCCCCAAAGTGTGGCTCCTAATCTAGTCTTGTTACTAAGATTAGGCAGAGGGAGAATCCATAATTCAGTAATTTTTAAATCACTCACCTTTCTTAGTTACTTATCCTGTTGCTGTGATAAAATACCAAGCAAGAATAACTTAAATGTAAAAAGCTTATTTTGGTCTATTACAGGATACATACAGGCTGCCATGACCGGGAGGCTATGGCAGCAGGAAATTCAATACGGAGCTGGTAATTTGCATCTTCATTTATGAACCAAAGAACAATGAATACATGCTAGTGCTCATCTTGCCCAGGTAATGGTCCCACCCACAGTTAACACTAATCTTGCCATGTCAATTAAATTAATCAAGACAGTTTCCTGTAGTTATTCCTTGGGGTCCATTTTTCATGTGACAGTTAACCCCAAATTCACAACCCCCCCCCCACTTTTTGATTCTGTCTTGGCAGCTATTGACTAAAAGTAACAAGATAAGAACCTGAAAAAAATCCAAGAACTAAGAGCAAAAGAATGTTCTGAAATCGGAAGAAAGCCTCAAGGCAGACGTGGGCAGATAGAAGGCATTAGAGGAGTAGTGCTTGCAATATTAGATGGCAGGATAAGCAAGCTCACTAAATGTTCTATATTTTTCTTTAATTTTTATAAAATATTTGTATTTATCCTTTGAAAGTTTCATGCATATATACAATGTATTTTGATCATATTCCCCCAGCTACATCCTCTCAACTCCACCCCGAGGTACCATCAATCCCTCCATCCTAACTTCATGTGTTTCTTATTCTTCATCTGCTGAGTCCAACCAGTGCTGTTTCATAGCTCCCCTCTTCATCCTCTGGCTCTTCTATTCTTTCTTCTCATTCTTCAGTGAGGTTTCTTGAGCCTTGGATCCAGGGAGGTTGAGCTCTTACAGTCATTTATTTTGAGCATTTTAGCAAGTTATGAATCCTTTCACCAATTACTACCCACTGACCAAGGATAAGAACAGCACCAATTTATGAATATAAACATAACTATTTAGAAAGCAGTTTGACAATATAACATTTTAGCAAAAAAAAGCCAAAAGATTCCCCTGTAGGACTTATGACTTCCCTAACTGCTATTTTTGAGTGTGTTTACAGCATCAGGTGTGAATTTCTTACAGTGGAGCAGTACTCAAATTCAAAAGAAAAGGTTGCATAGTCCCATAAGATGTCTTGCCACTATTGCAACAGTGGGCAAGTCTTGCTTGGCTGGTACGTATGTAGTATGAAAGATCCAGTGCTGGTCAAACCTTTCCTCCCCAGCAGCCTGCACAGCACCTCACAGCACTGTGGTAGCTAGCCAGCAGGAAGAAAGTTTCTCTGCCACTTTGAGCTTGATTTCTCTGCATTTAGCAAACGAAGTGTGTGGTATCTTTAGCAATAGGGCCTTACCATAAAGTTATAGTGGATGGCAATAGCCTTTGCAATTTGGGGTTCCTATTGGACCTCCCTGAACAATAATTCATTTGGAGGTAACCCACACCAAGTACTGAGATTTTCATTAAGTAGCCCATGTCTTTGGGGAGCAGTATTTTCTGCCTGTGCAAGATACCTCTGTTCAAAATTAAAAAAAAATACTCAAAAATTGATCTTAAAAACAACATATTTCTATATTTTCATTAAAATACAGTCTGTAGTCCTTCATTTGTAACTTGTTCTTTGTATTAAATTTATTTTTAAATTTTCACTATATTGTATCATTTCCCCACCTCCTTCTCTCTGAAATGCCTCCTAACCCTTGCTACTCTCTCTCAAATTCGTGGCCTTTTTTATTGTTTGTGTGTGTTTGTATGAATTTATATTTACTGTTGCCCACATACACACGTTTCTAGGGCTGACTGCTTACTACTGGATAACCAATTACAAGGCTCTTCCCTAGAGGAGACTATTTCTCCAATTCTCAGCATTCCTTCGTTAACTGTAGTTCTTTGTGTATAGGTGGGGTGCCATGAGATTGCCCCCTTTTGTGTTTTCATGTCTATTGGTGTTGTTCTTGTTCAGATATTATTTAGGTAGCCATATTATTAAAAAATATTATGGCTTTAGCTTCCCTGTCATTTCTAGGAGACTTATTTTCAAAGCAGATTTTCTGGTCCTCTGGCTCCTACAATCTTTCTGATACCTCTTCTGCGGTGTTCCAGCAGCCTTCAGTATAGGGGTTGTATGTAAATATATCAAGTGAGAGGAGCTGGACACCCTATAATCAGTAATTGGTGTGGGAAGTCCTTCTGTATGTGTTGCTTTTATTAGTTAATGAATAAAAAAGCTTCTTTTGGCCAATGGCTAAACAGAATATAGCCAGACTGGAAGAGATATAGAGAGAGTAGGCAGAGTCAAGGAGACGGCATGAAGCCACCAGAGAAAGACACGAGCCACCAGTTGGAACCTTGCTGGTAAGCCATGAGCCTCGTGGTAAAATATAAAATAATAGAAATGGGTTAACATACGCTTAAGTAATTGGCCAAGCAGTGATTTAATTAATACAGTTTTCTGAGTGATTATTTCGGGGTTCTGGGCGGCCAGAAACAAACAAGCAGCCTCCAACGACAGGTAGTTCTCTCCATTTTGACAAGTTGTAGCTTTCTGTAATTGCCTCTGTGTGTTTCCGTAAAAAACTTCTTTACTGGGGGTTGAGAGCTACACTTATCTATGGGAATAATTGCAGTTAATAATTATATTGGCTTGATAAATTGGAAGTAATGGGTTCCCTTTGTAAGAGCCATGACCTCAGTAGCCACAGGTGGTTGGCTAAGTTTCCAAAATCAAACATGATTTTCCTCTTTTTGAGTGGGATTTAAATCCAATTAGGTATCTCTTGGTTACCAGCAAGATGTGGGTACCACTCTTGCATCTTTAGGGATATCTTGACATGTTAGTTACTGTTGTGGTTTATAAGCTTCAGAACTGGCTAGGACTATGGGTTGCTTCATTTCATTGTCAGTTACATAGCACATTTTGGTATTTTTATTATCTATTATTTTATAGAAGAATATTTTTACCTTTTATCACTTTTGAGGATTATATTTTTTATCAGTTTGAGACCTCATATTCAAGTCAATAAGGTTAATTTCATTTATTTCCACAGTTTTCCCTTCACTATAGTGTCAATGAGAATATTCTAGTTTATTCTAAGTCAGCACTGTCCCACAGGCTTAGCACCCTATTTTAAATAAAGATGTATATCTTACTCCCATTGCATCTCTCCATTTCTATATTATTACATCATATATTATACCACCACTTCACCATATCCTATACCTAGTATAAAGAGACAGCTCTATCTTACCAAGTGTCTCCAGTGCTGGAAGCTAGAAATAGCTGGTAAACAGCACAAACTACTACAAAGAGAATTTGACATATGCTCAAAAGTATGTCTATTTGGAGGTATATCTAGTTGGAGATAAAGGATTAAACAGAGGCGGCTAGGGCCCGCCTATGCTCATAGATTGATGAGATTAATGCTATGAAAATGAACATCCTACCAAAAGTAATGTACAGATTCAACACAACTCTCACTAAAATTCCACCACAATTATTTATAGAAATTGCATAAAAATAATCTCATAATTCATATGGAATCACAAAAGATCCAGGATATTCAAAACAATTCTGAACAATAAAAAACACTGCAAGAGATATCACCATTCCTGATTTCAAGTTATACTACCTAGCTATGGCAATAAAAACAGCATGACACTGGCATAAAAACTGGTTGTGGAGTTCTCAGCACTAATTGTGACATATTAGTCACACCTCTCCATCAAAGGATAATGGATCATCATATGAGAATGGGCAAAAAAAGTAAGAGCCAAAGAAAGTGGATGTCTTCAGTCAAATAGTACTTAGCAGATGTGACACGCACACATGCACTCACAGAAGCTGTGGCTGTAAACACAAGACCTCTAAACGTTTAAGACAGCCCAAAAATCCCAGAATCGATTGGGCAAAGTTCATAAAATTCCATCCCTATCTGAGCAGCTCTATGGCTTCTAGGGGAAGGAGAGCCAGTTTTTTCAGCGGCATAGCTCCTGAGACACTACCATTGCTCCAGATTTAGTCCTATACCCATGTATATATGGGTACACTACATGAATTCTGTGGGTTTTAAAAATGGAGCATGTTAAGTTATGAAGGGAAAGTAATGTGGAGATAGGGGTGTAACTGTAGGAGGGGAAAAATGGGTAATGGATTTAGCCAAAACACATTATATGGAAAATAAAAAATTAAAATGGAAGCCTATACTGTATATATTTGCAAATTTCAACATGTCAACATTTAACTAAGAAAAGATATACTTTGTAATTTAATAGAAAAATACAGCCGGACAGTGGTAGTGCACGCCTTTAATCCCAATACTTGGGAGGTAGAGGCAGGCAGATCTCTATGAGTTCTAGGCCAGCCTGGTCTACAAGAGCTAGTTCCAGGACAGGCTCCAAAGCTACAGAGAAACCCTGTCTTGAAAAAAAAGGAAAGAAAAAAATACATTATATGAATGCATGAAATATCAAATAAACATAATTTGTTAATAATGTTAAATTTTACAACCCTCTGGATTATTTTTGTTTACTAAGAGCTATTATAAGCTATGATTATCTTTGTGCAGGTCTTTTCTGTTCTTTGGTGTTAAGCATTTCCTTCTTCATGTATTTTGAATATATTCTATACAGTACATAAATGTTATGACTTGATATATCCTCTTGATGATTGATTATTAAAAATCTTTGACTAGTCTTTGTAATACATTTACTCAGAAATTTACTGCACCTGTTATTTATATAACAATTTTAGCTCTTTTTTTTAACAACTTTTCAATGTGGCATATATTTTCCTGCCTTTTAATTTAAACTATTTGTATATTTTTTCACTTTACATGTGTCCCTTATAGGCAACACAAATCAAATCTTACTTCTCTATTCAATTTTACTATCTGTGTCTTTATTTGTCATATTTAAAATATTATATCTAATGTGATTATTATGATCAGATATAAATCTAACAGCTTGCAGTTTTCTGTTTATCCCATCTTTTCCTTGGCTCTCCTTATCCCTTTTTTTTGCACTCTTCTGAAAGAATGTTATATTATTAATATTGTACTTTGACCATTTTTTAGTAACTAGCTAATTTTTATTTTAGTGCTTACTTTAGGATTGTTTAAATGTCCTTTCTGTAACCAATCGTAATTTTCAGATCACTTTATTTTTGAATAATACTTTTTCCTGGGATAGAATTTCATGTTGACAGGGTCTTTTCCCTTGGTACTGTTAAAATGTCACTTATTATCATCTCATGTACACATTCTTCTGATAAAAATTTTGTACTTCTAAGTATTTATTCTTCAATATATCTATCATCTTTTAAGATTATTCTCTTCATTACTTTAAAAAAAAAAGAATTTGTCTACGGTGTGCCTTACTGTAGTTTTCATGTTTTGAGTTTTTTGACTTAGTGGTTTTATTTTATATAAAATTTTACAAAAGCTCTCTAGCCATTAGATTACATTTCTGCTGCTTTCCTGTTTACAGTGTGTGTGTGCTGATATTTTTAAACTCCTTTTTCTACTCAGATTTTTATTTTAGATTATTTTGTTGTTACAATCTCAAGTTCACCTTCATTTTACTGTAGTATGTAAACCTGTTAATCTTTTAGAGTACATTTTAAGTTTTATATGTTATTATCATTCCTATCTGTAAAAGTTTAATTCATTTGTAATAGGATCGTGAATCTTCATTTAAATAAACATGTATTCACTGGCTTTGCTGGCTTTTTATTTGTCTTTTATGCTTATGGAACACAATCATAATCATTGTTTTGATCTTCTTGTCTATAAAATCTGGCATCTGTGTTTGGTTTCAGTGATTGTTTTCTTTCTTTGTTATTGTTTGGATTTTTCTGTTTCTTTTTTTTAATCCTTTTATTTTTCATTCAAAAATTTACACTTCCTCCCCTTCTCCCAGTCCCCTTTTGCTCCCCTACTACCCTTCCTCCCTCCCCCTGCTTCCTTAAGAGGGGGCAGGGTACCCTGCCCTGTGGGAAGCCCAAGGCCTCCCCCTTCCATCACTGTCTTGGAAGGTATGCATCCATATAGACTAGGTTCCCAAAAAGCCAATACATGCAGAAGAGACAGGTCCCAGTGCCATTATCATTGTCTTCTCAGTGAACCCCATTGGCAGCCACATTCAAATTCCGGTTTGATCATTTGCTCATTCACTCCTGGTCCAGCTGGATTTGGTGAGCTCCCATTAGATCAGGCACACTGTCTCAGTTGGTGGACCAGCCCATCGCGGTCCTGACTTCCTTGCTCATCTTCTCCCACCTTCTGCTCTTCGACTGAACCTTGGGAGCTCAGTCCATTGCTCTGATGTGGATGTGGGTCTCTGTCTCTATCTCCATCCATCGGACGAAATTTCTATGGTGATGATCAAGATATTCATCAGTGTGACTATGGGACAAGGCTAATTCAGGCACCCTCTCCTCTGCAGCCCAAGTACCAATCTGGGGACATCCCTGTGGACACCTGGGATTCCCTCTAGAGCCAAGTCTCTTGCCAATTCTAAAATGACTTCCTTAATGTGGATATCTTATTCCCTTCTCCAATATCCACCCTTCCTCCATCTCCACCCTCACACTGTCCCAAGCTCTCCCCAAGTCCTTCCATTCTCCCTTCTCTCTCCCCCTTTCCCTTTCACCCACCCCCACCCCTAGCCCTATCCCAACTCCCGTGCTTCCAACTTTTGTGAAGCAATCTTGTTTGCTTCCATTTTCCAGGAGGATCTATATATGTTTTTCTTTGGGTTCACCTTGCTATTTGGCTTCTCTAGGCTTGTGAGCTATAAGCTTAGTGTCCTTTGTTTTATGGCTAGGGTCCACTAATGAGTGAGTACATATCATAATCATCTTTCTGGGTTTGGGTTACCTCACTCAGGATAGCGTTTTCTATTTCCATCCATTTGCATGCAAAATTCAAGATGTCATTGTTTTTTACCGCTAAGTAGTACTCTAATGTGTATATATTCCACATTTTGTTTATCCATTCTTCCATTGAGGGGCACCTAGGTTGTTTCCAGGTTCTGGCTATTACAAATAATGCTGCTATGAACATAGTTGCACAAATGCTTTTGTAGTATGATTGGGCATCTCTTGGGTATATTCCCAAGAGTGGTATTGCTGGATCCTGAGGTAGGTTGATTCCAAATTTCCTGAGAAACCGCCACATTGATTTCCAAAGTGGTTGCACAAGTTTACATTCCCACCAGCAATGGATGAGTGTTACCCTTATTCCACATCCTCTCCAGCATAGACTATCATTGATGTTTTTTATTTTAGCCATTCTGACAGGTATAAGATGGTATCTCAAAATTGTTTTGATTTGCATTTCCCTGATGGCTAAGGAAGTTGAACATGACCTTAAGTATCTTTTGACCATTCGAAGTTCTTCTGTTGAGAATTCTCGGTTCAGATCATTACCCCATTTTTTAATTGGGTAATTTAGAATTTGAATGTCTAGTTTCTTCAGTTCTTTGTATATCTTGGAGATGAGACCCTTGTCTGATGTGGGGTTAGTGAAGATCTTCTCCCATTCAGTAGGATGCCTTTTTGTCTTAATGACTGTGTCCTTTGCCTTACAGAAGCTTCTCAGTTTCAGGAGGTCCCATTTATTCATTATTGCTTTTATTGTCTGTGCCACTGGGGTTTTACATAGGAAGTGGTCTCCTGTGCCCATGTATTGCAGGCTACTTCCCACTTTCTCTTCTATCAGGGTCAGTCTGGTCAGATTCATATTGAGGTCTTTAATCCTTTGGACTTGAGTTTTGTGCATAGTGATAGATAAGGATCTATTTTCATTCTCCTACAGGTTGACATCCAGTTATGCCAGCACCATTTGTTAAAGATGCTTTCATTCTTCCATTGTATAATTTTAGCTTCTTTGTCAAATATGAGGTGTTCATAGGTTTGTGGATTAATATCCGGGTCTTTGATTCGATTCCATTGATCAACATCTCTGTTTTTATGCCAATACAAAGCTGTTTTCATTACTGTAGCTCTGTAATAGAGTTGGAAGTCAGGGATGGTAATGCCTCCGGAAGTTCCTTTATTGTATAGGATTGTTTTGGCTATCCTGGGCTTTTTGTTTTTCCATATAAACTTAGTTATTGTTCTCTCAAGGTCTGTGAAGAATTTTGTTGGGATTTTGATGGGGATTGCACTGAATCTATAGATTGCCTTTGGTAGAATTGCCATCTTTACTATATTGATCCTACTAATCCAGGAGCATGGGAGATCCTTCCATTTTCTGGTATCCTCTTCAATTTCTTTCTTCAAGGTCTTAAAGTTCTTGTCAAATAAATCTTTTACTTCCTTGGTTAGTGTTACCCCAAGATACTTTATGCTATTTGTGGCTATCGTGAAAGGTGATGTTTCTCTGATTTCCCTCTCTGTTTCTTTATCCTTTGTGTATAGGAGGGCTACTGATTTGTTTTTGAGTTGATCTTGTATCCTGCCACTTCACTGAAGGTATTTATCAGCTGTAGAAGTTCTTTGGTAGAGGTTTTGGGGTCACTTATATACACTATCATATCATCTGCAAATAATGAAAGTTTGACTTCTTCCTATCCAATTCGAATCCCCATGATCTCCTTCCAGTCTTCTACTTCTCCTGGGTGAGTCTGCTTTCTTTTCTAGAGCTTTTAGGTGTGCTGTTAAGTCTCTAATGTGTGCTTTCTCTGTTTTCTTTATGTGGGCACTAAGTGCTAGGAACTTTCCTCTTAGCACTGCTTTCATAGTGTCCCATAGGTTGGGATATGTTGTGTCTTTATTTTCGTTGAATTCAAGGAAGACTTTAATTTCTTTCTTTATTTCTTCCTTTACCCAGGAGTGTTTCAGTAGTTTACTGTTCAGTTTCCATGAGTTTGTAGGCTTTCTGGGGTTGGAATTGTTGTTAAATTTTAACTTTACTCCATGGTGATCCGACATGACACAGGTGGTTACTCCAACTTTTTTGCATCTGTGGATGTTTGCTTTGTTACCGAGTATGTGATCAATTTTCGAGATGGTTCCATGAGATGCTGAGAAGAAGGGATATTCTTTCCTCTTTGGGTGGAATGTTCTATAGATGTCTATTAAGTCCATTTGAATCATTACATCTGTTAGTTCTCTTATTTCTCTGTTAAGGTTCTGTCTGGCTGACCTGTCCATTGGTGAGAGAGGAGTGTTGAAATCTCCTACTATTAGTGTGTGGGGTTTGATGTGTGCTTTGAGTTCTAGTAATGTTTCTTTTACATATGTGGGTGCTTTTATATTAGGGGCATAGATATTCAGGTTTGAGACTTCATCCTGATTGATTATTCCTGTTAAGAGTATAAAATGTCCATCTCCATCTCTTCTGATTGATTTTAGTTTGAAGTCGATTTTGTTCGATATTAGTATATCCACACCCGCTTGTTTCTTAGGGCCGTTTGATTGAAAAACCTTTTCCCAACCCTTTACTCTGAGATAATGTCTGTCTTTGTGAATGAGGTGTGTTTCTTGTAAACAACAGAATGTTGGATCCTGTTTTCATATCCATTCTCTTAACCTGTGCCTTTTTATAGGTGAATTGAGTCCATTGATATTAAATGATATTAATGACCAGTGGTTATTAACTGTGGTAATTTTTGGGGGGTTGTGGAGTTTGTGTGTTTCCCTTCTTTGAGTTGTGCCAGTGGAGGTTTGTTAGATGACTGTGTTATTATGGGTATTGTTTGCTTCCTTTAGTTGTGGTTTTCCTTCTAGAACTTTCTGTAAGGCTGGGTTTGTGGCTATGTATTGCTTAAATTTGATTTTTCCTGTTTCTTTACAGCTTCTTTAATGTAGTTACTTTTCTATTGTTGTGATAAAATACCATAACCAAAGCATTTATACAAGAAACAGTTTATTTGAGTTTATGATTCAAAAGGGATAAAAGTTCATCACAATCATGGTAGGGAAACATGGCAGTAGGCAGACATGGAAACTGGGCATCAGCTGAGTGTTCATATCTCAAACCACAAAGAGGAAACTGAGAAAGCACACTAAAAACAGTGGATGGTTGAGCAGAGCTGGTGCAGGCCTTTAATCCCAGCACTCGGGAAGCAGTGACAGGCAGATCTCTGTGAGTTCGAGGCCAGGAAAAAACGAAAGAAAGAACGGAAGGAAGGAAGGAAGGAAGGAAGGAAGGAAGGAAGGAAGGAAGGAAGGAAAGAAAGAAGAGCGAGCACATGGCTTTGAAAAGATCAAAATCCACCTCAGTGATATATTTCTTCCAGCAAGGCCACACCTTTCAAACCTCTCCAAACAGGCCTAGCAACTAGGGACCAGGTATTCAAATGTACACAAATGCTGGAGGAGGGCATCTCTCACTCAAACTACCACAGACAGTGGAGCTGGGCTGTATGTATGTGTATATGTGTGTATTCTTATTTTGGACCTGGTCTCATTTCACCCAGGTTGACCTTGAAGTCCCAGTGTAGCTGAGGATGGTATTCAACTCCTGAATAATTCTGCCTTCACCCCTCCTCCAAGTACTAGGATTACAAGCATGTGTGACTACAACCAGGCATTTTTATTTTACTTCTGTCTGTTGCTAAATCTATTTGAATTTTCATGAACATGTATGTATAAGTTTTGTTCTGAGATGCAGCTGAGCTAGTAAGAGACAGTATGAAATTTTGGGGTCATGTGCTTAAGATTTAAGTCAGAAATAAGCCATTGTATGATGTGAACCTCCCAAAGAGTCAATAAAGAAGTTATTTAAAAAACAGGAAAAAAAAAAGAAAGAATCCATTGCTAATTCCAGAGATATAAATATACCAGGTGTGAAGCAAGAGAATTTTATGTACCTTCCAACTGCCAAAAGTGCATTATGACACTTTCTACTCTGGCTGATGGTAGTACCAGATTGTGTCATATACTTTTACTCTTTGAATGTATCTTACCCAGCTTCCAATAGTTTCCTCAAATACATGTGATGGTGAAGACATATTTGAAGACGGCCTGCTGTGGGACAATGATCTTGTAGCCTGTAAAGATATATTACTTGTATTTTAATAAAAATTTGGTTGGCCAGTAGCCAGGCAGGGAGCATAGGTAGGGTGACAAGAACAGGAGAATTCTGGGAAGAGGAAAGATTCAGTCTGCAGTCATAACCCAGATGCAGAAGAAGCAAGATGAGAACACCTCACTGATAAATGTACCAACCACGTGGCTAACACAGAAAAGAATTATGGGCTAATATAAGTTATAAGAGTTAATAAGAAGCCTGAGCTAATAGGCCAACCAGTTTATGATTAACGTAGATCTCTGTGTGTTGCTTTGGGACTGAACGGTTGTGGGACCGGACGGAACAGAAATTTCTGTCAACAACTGGCACCAATGTGGACAACTATGTACACATAAAACCTGAGAAAGCTTGGAAAGTAATTCTAGACACAAAATAACAGCATTAAGCACAGCTTCTTGGTAGCAGAATTTTCTCGGGTATGCTCTGTTTGCTAGAGACAAACACATCTCATTTAAGATAGGCTTCCTGACTCAACTTTAGCTGCAAAACCCTTGCAGCTGTTTTAAGAGGACATACCAGCAAACACTTAAATGGTGTTTATAAATAGCTGACAGCATGCTTCTTGGTGGTGGCAGGGACCTTGAAGCTTCATAGAGTTGTGGCAATAAACACAGCTCCGGCCAGTACCTCTGCCATGAGGCTAGACTCAGAAAACTAAGGAATGGGCTGGATGTACCTGTCAAAGCCACAACTTTAATCCTAGCCATATGGCTTAGCAAATTAAAGACTCATGTGGTCAGAAAAAGAGAGATATACAGTAAAGATAGATTCAGGTGAAGAAAACCTCTAACTGGTTTAGACTGTGTTTAAAAATACATGTAGGCTTGGGCGAGAAAAGAAAAAAGATAAATTTCTTAAAATAAAAAGAAAGAAAGAGAGTAGTTGGGTGTGGTGGCACACACCTTTAATCCCAACACTTGGGAGGCAGAGGCAGGTGGATCTGTGTGAGTTCAAGGACAACCTGGTCTACAAAGTGAGTGCCAGGACAGCCAAAGATACACAGAGAAACCTAATCTCAAAACACCAAAAATTAAAAATAAAAATAAAAGAAATAGAGTATAAAATAAAGCCACAGAAAGATGGAAAATACACAGAGAGTCTGGATACTGTATGTTATTATGTTCTCTTTGAATTGTTTGATAGCTGAGGAAGGAACAACAGCTGCTAAAAGATATTTGATTACAAATGCTGCTGGATTAATCATATATATATATATATATATATATATATATATATATATATATATATAGCCTTTGACTTCAAAATTTAAGTTAAAAGATATGTTACTTTGGTAACGAGGTTTTGCTTTTCTTTCCACAGGAAATGAGAGGCTGTGAATTCATTCTGGGTTTGATCAAGGAAGACCCCCTGATAAATGTCCTATAGGAGCAGATGACTCAGATGGCTGAATTCTACATCCAGAACAGCCTCAAGATTGCTGTCTGAGATGATCAAGCCTCATGGAATATTCTAGTCAGTAAGTGACCATAATTCTCAATTTTCTTTAGGTTCCCGTAAGATGATCAGCACCCCAAATCAGTAGGAAGTAGCCTAGAAAACTACACCCACATTCCCCAAAAAATGGATTATGGGTGTTTTTCTTTGTTTAGAGTGTTGGTTACAAGTTGTATGGATAATGGTCAGGAAGAAAGCTAAACAAAGGGGATTAGATTCAGATTTCTTGTTTTGAAAAAAAGGGTGGGGGAGTACTGTGGGACAATGGTCTTGTAGCCTGTAAAGATTTGTTACTTGTATTTTAATAAAACGCTGACTGGCCAGTAGCCAAGCAGGAAAAATACGTGGGGCGACCAGGCAGGAAGTATAGGTGTGGCCACAAGAACAGGAGGATTCTGGGAAGAGGAAAGATTCAGCCTGCAGCTGTCACCCAGACACAGAGGAAAGAAGATGAGAACACCTCACTGATAAAGGTACCAAGCCACATGGCTAACACAGACAAGAATTATGGGCTAATATAAGTTATATGAGTTAATAAGAAGCCTGAGCTAATAGGCCAACCAGTTTATGATTAATGTAGATCTCTTTGTGTTTCTTTGGGACTGAACAGATGTGGGACTGGACGGGACAGAAACTTCTGTCAACAAGGGCCATTTGTAAGTGTCTGAAAGTCTTCTAGGTACATATTCCCCTTCCCAGTACTCTGCACTGTAAACTTTCTCTCTATGTGCATTCCCAGGTTCCATTTTCTACCAACTCAGGGATAGCATCACATTCTCTATAGGTTTTCTCTCCTTAAATGTCATTCCAGAAACTTTCAAAACTGTATATTCAAAGATCACAGAGCTCAAAACTTTTCTGCATTTTGGGGATCAATTTTTTTTGACTGATGTCTAGTGTCACGGACACTATTATTTACATTTTTCATGAAAAATGAGAAGATATATCCAGCTCATCTTACCAGGAGTATTTAGTTAATTTAATTATCAATTGTGTTTGATTCATTTAAAATCAAATTTGCTTTTAAGCATTCATGTAAGTATTTGAATAGCACACTTAGAGAATTATAGTATAGTGTAATTGATTTTCACAGCAAGAAGCATGTCACCAGCTAAAACTGTCCCAGTTAGGCTCACTGTTTTAGATTCAAGTTCTGTGCTATTGCAGTTTGGTTTAGTCCCAACAGCCTTTCACACACAAAGTTATTTTCCCAATGAAGATTCCTTTTGCTATTTTTGTTGTCTTGTAGCCAGAGAATGTCACTTCTTTTTTATCACTCTCCTTAGGACTACTCCCTAGGTTAGGACAGACTTGATATCATTTGGTCTGAGGTGGTGATAATAGAATAAGGGTGATACAGATATATGGGGAAGATTTAAAAGTTAGATTCAAAAGCAAGTGATGAAAATTTTATAGGAATTGAGATTCCAAGTGATGATTGAAGGGCTACAGAAAGTTTATAATGGTGACTTTAATAGATCAGTGAATGCTGTCATTCTCTGATTTGAGGATCACTGTATAACAAAAGATCTGAAAGGAGAGTGTGAATTTGAAGGTGAGCATATCTAGGGTGGGCTTAATTTGCCTTCAAGGGAATGAGCATGCATTCACTGGCTTTGCTGACTTTCAGTGGTTTACTAATTGCCATCTCTCGACAATTGCTGGTGACAGGACTTGAGAGTCTTGGTCTTTTGACTTTTTCCAGTTAAAAAAGCCAAAGTCTGGCATCTAGGACTGGTGTCATGCTTTTTTATGATGTTAATTACTTCTTGTTCCTTAATTCACCCAGGTGCCTATACCCAGTAAAAGTTACTGCACCTTCAGAAGCATGGGGAAAATCTTTGACTTAACAGAAGTAAGATGAGATTAAGCTGTGGTTACTGTGACTCCATGTAACAATATCCTCCTGTAGTAAGAGAGGAGGAGCAGGCCGGCGGCAGTCCCGTCCAGCCTGGCTCCCATACATCCGGCGTAGGGCCCCTTGTTTTGTCCTGCCTGGCTAGCTTAACTCCTGAAATAATTACACAAAAACTGTATCCATTGAAATACTGCCTGGCCCATTATCTCCAGCCCGTTATTGGCTAACTCTTACATATTATTTTAACCCATCTCCATTAATGTGTATCACCACTTGACTGTGGCTTACCGGCATGAGTCTAATCAGGGTCCATCTCGGGCAGGATAAACATGGTGACTGCCACACTTCCCTTCTTCCCAGTATTCCGTTCTCTTTTCCCCGCCTATCTAAGCCCTGCCTTATCAAAAGGCCAAGGCAGTTTCTTTATTCAACCAATAAAAACAACACACAAACAAAAGGACCTCCTACACCATCCTCCTATACCACTCTTGGGCCTATACCCAAACAACTGCACAGAGATCCTACCACAGACATATTTGTACAGACCTGTTATTGCTGCTGTATTTATGATAGCCAGGAAATGTGACCATCAATAGGTGAATGAGTAATGAAAATGTGGTTCATATACACAGTGGAATATTATTCAGTTGTAAAGAAAATGAAATAATTAAATTTGCAGGAAATGGATGAACTTAGAAGACATAAAATCAAGTGAGGTCACCTAAACTCAGAAAGAAAAAAATGCATTTTCCCTCATATGTGAATCTTAGCAATATATGTGCAAACATATGTAAGTAGATGTATAGTAAAAATATTTTCAGAAGAGACTAAGAAAGGGCAATATTTCGTGATGAGAAGGGACACAACACAGTTAAAATGAAGTATGAAAGAAAATTATTTTTCTAATTTTTCTATCCCACCAGCATTTCTTTTCATTTCTTTTCTTTTCTTTTTTTTTGGTAGCTAAGTCAATAAAAATAAAATTGATAGTATAAGTGTAAAACCCTATATGAAGTTCCATGGCTACAAAATAGCCATTCTAACTGTACATATATGGAGTGGACAAGTGTTTGAATTGCTTTCTTAAACCAGCTGTGTGATATTTTTATTTGTGACTTAATTAGCATAGCAGGACTTTAGTTTTTTTAAATGAAGCCATCTGAGTTGTGTCCCTTTTGATACCATCACAGAGAGGGAGCACTCACAATCTGGGGCTTCTCTGCCTCATTTACTTAGAACTTCAGCTTAAGAATATTCTTCTGTTTCCAAGGAGTTTCAAGGCTCAGCCTATATATCAGGTCCCTGTCTGAATCTTTGAAAATTTAGATTCAATGTTGAGGATAAGTTTTATCCCAATATAAAACTTGGGACGTTTCAGTCCTCCTTGCAGGCAGCTGAGGTAGGTCATTATTCAAGTATAATCATTAAAGATCTAAAAATTGAAGCTATTTGCACCCCTACCAAGCATATCTCTTTGGTCTTGAAAAATTCTGACTTTATCTTGAACAGAAGAGGAATTCTTTTCCCATATTGCATCTTCATTGACGGGTGAGGTACAGCTAACTATGTAAATAGACTGGAACAAAGAGGAGTAGTGATTGGCAAACCTTATTGCACATGTATGTGCCCACTAGCTTCTACCTTTCTTATTATTTCTCTAATATTCCAGGAACTGGTCTCAGGTTGAATCAACTGAGAATAAAAGAACATGGTCTTGATTTATATAGAGAGGATTTGAATTAGCTTCAATGCCAGAGACATTTCCAGAGTTCTTTCCTTACTACTCTACTAGGTCTCTGACACAGAACACACGGCATTTGCTGTATCAGTGTTCACAGTTTGAAGGTGCAAGTACACTTTGGGATGGTTGGTCACCCTATTAAATTGGTGATGTTTTCTGTGCCTCAGATTAGGGAAAAGTCCCCCAAATAACAAAAAGATTACAATCTGACAAGGTGCCATGAAGAAGATGGCAGGTAGACTGAGCCTTCTGGAGAAGCATACTTTATATAGGGAGAAACTGTCCCCAAAGCATTTCAGGCTGAAAGGATTGTGTAAACAAGTTTAAAAAGTAGTAAAGAACTGAACTGGAGCTGAGTGTAGTGGTGATATTCTACTGTCTCAGCCCTCATGAGACTGAGGCACAAAGGCACAGAGTTCCAGTCGAGCCTGGGACAACATAGTAATCTCAAGACCAGCTGGAGCTACACAGAGAGGCTTTATCTTAAAAACATAAGGATTGATGAATAGATACATAGAGTGTTATATATATGAATGCAATGGGGTTTTATCTAGTTATGAGTAAAGTTGAAATTGTGATACTCAAAGAAAGATAAATGGAACTAGATATTATTATATTGTGCAGAGTATTACAGACTCATAAACACAAATAATGCATGCTTTTCTTTCAAATATTTTAACCGTTATATATGTGGATGTATATGTGAGAGATGTGGGTGTATGTTATGAAACTACAAAGGGGGCCATGGACAGGGAAAATAGACATGGAGAAGAAAACATTATCAGGAAAGAACAAGTGCCTATTGATGGGAAGAAGGGGGCCACCATGAGGCCAGGGAAATGAAGAGTGCAGTGGAATATGTATGGAAAGGTCATCATGAAATAAATTATTTTGGATGGGGATTTGAAAATATAAGTAACAGAAGTAAATGAACTAGAGGAAAAAACACTGTGAGGTGTATAGCAATGACAAAACAATAATAACAAGACTACGAGCTGGATGGTGGTGGCTCATACCTTTAATCTCAGCACTCAGGAGGCAGAGGCAGGCGGATCTCTGTAAGTTCAAGACCAGCCTGGTCTACAAGAGCTGGTTCCAGGACAGGCTCCAAAGCCACAGAGAAACCCTGTCTCAAAAATCCCCCCAAAAAAATAAAAAGAAAGAAAAAATAGGAAAAGAAAGAATTCTAAGAGATTTTAGAGTGAAAAATGGGAGAAGAGGATAATAAATAGGTGGCGTGGAAGAGCACACCAAGTGCCCCACAGCTACACCGTTCTGTCCATGATTTCTTGTCCTGCCTTCCCCTCATGATGGACTGTAAGATGTAAGACAAATGAACTCTTTCCTCCACCAAGTTGCTTTTGGTTATGATGTGTACTACAGTAGTTCTTTCTGAGCCACTGTGTGAGTGCTGGGAACCAAATTCAGGTCCTCTGCAAGGACAACATGTTCTCAGCCCCATGTGCTCCATTTTTAAGTCTACTCACTCTCCTTAGTGTAACCTGTATATGCATGGCTGCGGGACAATCTACTGGAGTATGGGTAGCCTCTCAGGGGTCACATCCCTGAATAAAACTGACTTTCTTTCAGCAGAAGCCAATGCCAATAGTACCTCAGTCCCACACTCACCCATGCTGAGATTTGAGTGGGCTAGATTTCTGCAAGTCTTATATAGAGAGTCGTGGCTGCTTGACTCTTCCATCATGTCTAGCAAATAAAGGTTTTCTGTAGATATTCACTTCCTCTAGTTCTTACAATCCTTCTGCCCCTCTTCTGCAACAATCCCAGAGACTTTACCCAAACATTTCACCACAGCAGCAGAATACACATTTTTATAAGTACATGTGAAATAATTAACAAGATAGATAATGGTCTTTGCCATTAAAAAGTGTTAATATTAGATGTGAAACACTAAATCACAGGAACTGTGCAAATGAGCAACTCTTGGCATGTATTTGAATTCTGACTGCAGCACCAGCTTGACAATTCAAGTTACTGCTTGGAGTCTGTTTCCCAATCTGTAAAGTTCAAATAATAAAAGAAAATGAGGCTTAAATGTCTAAACATTGAAAACTGTTGTATAAATTTTTAAACATTAAAGTCATGCAAAGCATATCTTTGATCATGATGGAATTAAATTAGAAATGAATAACAATTGTTTCTGGAAATTTCCCAAACATTTCAAGACTAACATACTTTTAAGTAATGCATGATTAAAAAATTGAAGTAGGAAATTAAAAAGTGCTGTTACTGGAATGGAACTAAAACAAAATGTACAACAATTGTAGGATGTCACTAAAATGCTAACATTAGAACACAACTTATTGTGCAAATTGGCCATATTAGGAAGCAAAGATCTCCCCCACCCCATGAAATGATACCCATGCCTGACACTGCTTAGGTAACCAAGAACCTGAAATTGAATAGGTCCTGGATCTAAAGGAAAACCAAATGCTATCATTCTGCTAAAGTAACAACGATAAAATGACTCCTAATGACATTCTGCTGTACCCTAAGATTGCTGCCTTGCTCAACAGTCATCAGAGAAACTTCCTCTTGCAGTGGATGGAAACTAATATATAGACCCACAACTGGACAGTGTGCAAAGAATGAAAGACTTTGAAGCAATCAGTTCTAAATGGGATGTCATCACCAAACCTTTCCCCTTAGGGCTCAAGGATCTATGTGGAAGAGGAAGCAAAAATATTGTAAGAGCCAGAGGATATGGATGACTCTGAAACACAATAAAAGTGATGTACATAAAAACTCACAGGGACTGGCAATGTGCACGGGGCTACAAAGCATCAAGCCTTACAGGGTTGCAGTGCTGAAAGGTGATAATGGACATGGCTCCCACCTGTAACCAAAAAGTTATCTGCAATTGATACCTACTTGCAAAGTAAAAACTAGCGTTTGCCAATGGAGTCTCACTAGGTATATTAACCCTACTTCAGAGTAGGCCTGTAGTAAGAGGCAAGCGGGCTGCGTCCCACCACCTGGCTCCCAGCTACCAGGCTAGCTTAAACCCGAAATAACCACACAGAAATTGTATTAATTAAATTACTGCCTGGCCCATTATATCTAGCCTCTTCTTGGCCAACTCTCACATCTCGATCTAACCCATTTCTAATAATCTGTGTCTGCCATGAGGTCATGCCTTCCTGGGAAAGATTCAGCATGTCTGACTCTGGCAACTCCATGGTGGCTCTCTCAGCCTGCCTTCTTTCTCCCAGCATTCAGTTCTCTTTTCCCCACCTATCTAAGTTCTGCCCTATCAAAAGGCCAAGGCAGTTTCTTTATTCACCAATGAAAGCAACACAAATACAGAAGGCCCTCCTACACCATTTCCCCTTTTCTGTTTAAACAAAAAAGAAAGGCTTTC
>PVIU01025378.1:0-23662 GCA_004026605.1 Ondatra zibethicus
CACACACACACACACACACACACACACAGAGTGAGATGGGGGGAGATGCATACTCATAAACAAAATAAATCCTTAAAAATTTAAAATCAAATATTCTAACAGGATACAATTTAAAGATATACCAATTTGATGTATGTGGAAAAATAATTGTGGAAAACATCGATATTCTTTTTCAGTAATTAGACCATGATGTTTCTATAAGAACAGAAAAGTTCGTAGATACAGTAAACAAAAACAAAAAAACACTACAATTTATAATACACGAGTACACGAGTCTCAAACCAAAGTTGTTTCAGGCAGTGTTGGTGTTGGGTGGCGTGACGACCGTGTGAAGGATGCAGGCCGTGTGCTCTGACACCACGTGGGTGGATGTCACCAGAAACACCCCGGACTTGGGACACTTGATTTTGAGTTAATTTTGGTTGTGGCGCATTCAGAAGTCTTCCACAAAGCAGAGTACCACAGAGGGGCTGGGTCTCTTGTTACCACCACATTTAGTTGGTCAAAGGGACTTGCTGTGGCTTTAACGTATCCTCCCGCCCTCTGTCTTGCAGATGTGTGGGAACCACTCGCCTCCTCCTGTGCCATGAGGCCACCTCAGCCTGACACCGCCCCCATGCCCACCCAGCCTTCCTCATCGACACACGCCTGCTGGCACCCTTGAGCCTCCAGGCTCAGTTCTCTTCCCCCCGCCCCGCATCCACCTGCCGCCTGAAGCCACTGGTTCCAATTGTCAACAACCTCCGCTTGTCCAAAACAGCGACGAACCGAAACGGAAAAGGCTCAAGCCCTCTGCAAAACTAAGACCGCAGCTGCCTCCCTCCGGCAGTCATCCCGTCCCTTCTGCTCTCCTGCGTGTGTGCTTTCTTTCTTTCTTTTTTAATTTCAAACGGACATTGTTAAAGAAAACAAACAAACTACCTTCTGTTCTAGAAGATACTGACCCTTGGGAGAAGGCCTCTGGGTCTCAGAGAACTCAGTCTCTGTCTGGCCCCCTGTAATGATGGCCAGGGGCCAGCGCTGCCTGGTGAGGGCTCTCAGGCCAGCCCTTAGCAGTGAGGTCACTGGCAGGCCAGGATGGTTAGTGATGGTGGCTCATGTGATAACAGTATTGTATGTTCTGTGGGGAAAGTGAGGTTTTTTTATACTCATATATAATCGATCCCTTTATTTATTGGTTGTTAACTATTGCTGCTACCTTGTGTGTCTGAAACTCCCAGAATGCTGGGCCTCCGTTTACATGTGCACACCCTCACCCACCTGCCCGCCTCCCTTGGGAGGATGGTGGCCTGCAGTGGCCAAGAAGCCAAAAATCTTTTCCTCTTTTTTTTGTTTTCAGATACTGTGCTCTATGTTTGGAGAGGGCAAGGTGGGCATTCCTACATGGCTAATGTACTGTTCTCCCAGCTTCTGCCCTGCACTCCCCAGCCCTCTCCTCTGCTCTCCTTGGAGTCCGGAACACTTTTTTTCAAGAACAAACAGGACTTTTTTTTTTTTTTAAATTTTGCAACTGTTGCTCTGATGTTCCCAGGAGAGAGAAAATGGAGAGCCTTGTCCCGGGAGTGGGAACTGGGAGAGGGCATCGGGCACACAGTGTGGAGAGTGTGAAGTGGGCTTCTCTGCCAACCGCTAGCAGAGGCAATGATGCCACTGCCTCCTTGATGCTAGGGGTGTGCGTGGCCTGTGAATTCTGTCTTTCCTGCCTCTTGCAGCGGCTACATGGCTTTTTCTCTGCTCAGAGTCTGAGAAGGGGGAGAGGACAGGACCAGCCCATGCTGCTGAGGGAGGCTCTGCTTCTCCAGGACTGAGTCCAGAGCCAATGATGGCTCCTTACTGTCCCCAGGAACACCAGGCAGCTGTGGATCAGAAGCAAGGAGTCTGATGTTGCCTTCTCAGTCAGCGGGGCTGGGGGCCTGGTGGTTGTTCTTGATGACTGTCTGATTCTCAGCCTGGAGCTTGAGGTCCTACCTCTGTGACTGTTCTGTGGTTGTGTTCGCCAGGCTCTGAGTGTCTGGTGGCACCCCCTTAGCCCCTCTTTAGCATTCTCTAGGCTCTTGAGCTCCTTTGGGGGCTCATTCTCACCCTGGGCAACTTTCTCAGGTGAGACACGGCCTCCCAACTGCTAAGAGGCAGGACCGGGTCCATAATTCTTGTTTCTAGTTTGTGTGGCCTCTCGGGCCACCATCGAGAGGGGGAAATGGCCCTTTGATTTTGTTCTGCTCCGATCCACCTGTAATCTCCACCATTCTTCTGGGAGACCACACTCTTCCTTGCTGTGGGTGAGTAGCTGTCAGCTGGGGATGGATGTCCTCCACCAAGAGGTGGCTTTGTCCTGCCTCTGCATTCCTGTGGGTGGGAATGCTTGGCCAGCCCACAAATGCACCCTCTTCATAGGCAGAACCTTTACTCATGCTGCCCCACTGACAGCCTTCCAGATCCCAGGGGGCTTCAGTTGCACAGGCAATTTTCTTTGAGGCTTCTTTGGGTCAACTTCCTGCCTGGCCAATGACAGGGCCTCTAGGTCAGGGAGTAAATGGGGTGACATGGGTTGAGAGGATGGGAGTGGACTCTCTCTCTGGTCTCTGGAGCCTCAGTCACCCTCTCTGATGCACATTTGGTGGCATCAAGACGCAATGGATTCCTAGCTGAGGACTGTCAAGGGCTAGGCATGGGTTTTCACCGAGTGTCTGGGTCCAGGTTCTCTCTCGGCATCTTAGCTTTTTAGTTTGCCGCCTCAAGTGTGGCTTTTCGTCTTCACAGTTTCTGTCCTTGGGCCCAAGCCTCGGATGTGAGACAGCTCTGGGCTGCCTTCTTCCTGGCAGGATGCCGGGCACCATTTTCATGCGAGGATGTGTGCTGACTGCCTTCCGTCCTTCTTTTTCACCAGCCGTTAGCTGTGGCACACAGCACGCCCAGAATCTGAGGCTGGGCCTCTTCTGAGCAGCCTGAGAGCCTCTCCCAATTCATTTCCACTGAGTCCCACCCCATCTGATGCTGCTTTATTTAGGGGTGTGGTCCAGCCTGTGAGGCCAGGTCCCTGGTCCCTTTGCAGACCCAGGGATGCTGTGCCCCCTCTTCTTCCAAGCGTTTGCTCCCCACTTTGTGTTGACGGTGACTTCAGAGAGCATCACGACTTTGTGATATCTAGCCAAGTTTAAAATAACAAGGCAAGTGTATGCGGCATTGACATCTCTTTCTTTAAACACTGCAGTTTGACAGCTGATTTCCTATGAAGGTGCATTTGGGCTTTCAGGGACACTGTCTCTTCTAGGGGACGGTGGAGTGTAAGGTGCCTGGGGATTGCTGGCATCTCTCCTGAGAAAGCCCCCACTACTTGGCTAAGCAGAAAGCTGCTATGATTCCTCCCAGTGTATTTCCGAATTTACATGAGCCAAGGATTACACGGGCGCCCCCTGGTGGTGATGAGCTACGGTGGCACCTGGGGGCTGCAGTGGTCCAGCAAGTGGTGAAGTTGGAGGCTAGAGGTGGGAAGGCCAAGGAGGCTGTGGTTCAAGAGGCCCTGGACCCCCAGCCGCACATATATGGCAGCATGTCTCCCACCTATCCCTCTGTTCTGCTAGGTCATCTGGGACTGGCAAGGTAGTTGGCATAAGGGCACAGTGGGAAGTTTTGCCCTCCCAACTTTAATTTTTTAAAAATATCTGCAGAATAAACCCAATGGTTAATTTTTGAATGAATAAAAGGCTTTTGTTGAATAAACAGTTGGTCCCATCTTCTGTCTTGGCACTAGGTTCAGGTTTTGTTTGCTTCCTAGGGTGGGGGCAGCACCTAGCACCCTTCGCCACTTCATTTCTGGACAAATTCCCCTGGGACTGTGGAGGAGTTATATTACTCATTGGATCTGGTTCTCCAGGCCTCAGAAGGAGGTCAGCCACCTTGCAGGGTTATAGTGAGGGCTGTGAGTAAAACAGCTAGAGGCCCTTGCAGGGGTGACAGGCTAGAGCGGGCCCTGTAGCTCCTGAAGGATTTTGGGTAACTTACAAACCAAATCCGAGAAAGGTGATGTTCTGGTTGTGGTGTTTGCATCCTTCCCTGCTTGTGTTCCCAGCACCCTCAGAGTCACTCAGGGGTGCCGTTCTGTCTGTGTCTTGGGGGGAGAGAGGGAGGCCCTCGCCTGGTGGTGCAGGCCAAGGGCAATGGGCTTTGTCGCATGTCCAGGCCTCCTCCCTGCTCCCCCTGTATGTCGTCTGTGTCTGGCCAATTAAACACGCTTCCTGGACCTCCCTGCCTCCCTGTGTGGGCTTGGTGCTTTGTCTGTTTTCGTCTGCTTTAGAGTTCTTCCTCCCAGGATAGCCTGGCTCTTGCTTTAGGTGTGGTCTGCCCAGGGACCCTAAGGGAAAACCCATGCAAGGCAAGGGAGCTGAGTTGATGGTGTGTGGACCAGGGAGCAGCAGGTGAGCTGGTGATGCTGTGGACCAGGGAGCATCAGGTGAGCTGGCCACAGCAGTTCACCCTGCGGATCCCCCTTGTGGGTCCCATTTGTTGGGGTTGCCTAGGGGTCACGAATGTGTGAAAACATCCGGCTGAGGCCTGTAGGTCTCAATGTCAGATGTCAGAACCTCTCTGGGCTAAGCAGGCCATCTCCTCCCCAACAGGACTATTCTCCACCCCTTTCTTGTGCTAATGGGCAAAGTCTGTGGGCTAGGGTTTAATAGTAGGAGACTGATGGCCTGTGCTCTAGACAGCTGCTTACCAAGGTGGGTTTCAGTACTGTGCCTAGGTGGAGGTTGGAGGCCATTTACATATCCACACAGTATTGCATCCATGAAAGCATCAAAAATAAATGGGGCTGGGGAGCTGCGTCAGTTGGCGAGCACAGTGACCTGGGTTAGAAGCAGCACCAGGTAATAAGCTGGGCAGGCCTGTAACCCCAGCACTGGGGAACAGACAGATGAATTCTGGGAGCTTGCTGGCCAGCTAGCCTAGCCTAAACAGCCAGCCTCTGGGTCAGCAAGAGAGCTTGCCTCATGGCAATAAAGCAGAGAGTGACAAAGACGATGTTCTCCTCTGGCCTCAACATGTGTGGTCATGGGTGTGTACACCTCACGTTTGTACGCACACGCCATACACCGTACATACATACACAGAATAATTACGCATAATAGTCTCTCTGCAAGGGCAGCCGGCACTGTGTCTGATGGGTTTGCTGTGGGAGCTGCCGGCTGGCTGAAGCTGGTATCTTGTCCAGGCAGCCTTGCGGGGGACCACAGCTCAGGGTCCCTGGGCTAAGGGCACTGGATAGTTCGCTCTGCTCTAGGCAAGCCTTGATCTTAGTGGACACACCCTGGCTCAACCTGTCCTGGGTGACTTACTGTGAGTGACAGCTTCCCCTGAAATTTCTCCCTCCTCCTAGGGGAGTGAGCACTACCTTAGCCCAAATGGAATCTTCCACATTCTCCACCCCAAACTCATACCTGTGCACTGTGGCCACATACCTTGACAGAAACAGCATAGCGGAGAAAGGTTCATTTACACACACGATTTCAGAGAGATTTTAGACTATCATGCAAGGAGAGCATGGTGGTGGAAGTGTGAGGCAGGGCCTCCTCACACCTCCACAAATCAGAGAGTGGAGACCTCAGGTCAAATCGGAAGTGGATATAATTCTAAAGGCCCACGCTTAGGGACCCACGTCTGCCAGCCAAACTGCCCAAGTGTCCAAAGTTCCACAAAATACCAAAACAGCATCACCAGGCAAGGACCAATACTTTTAGGAATATTTCCTAACATGAGCTCTCCGCTGACGCAAATTCCCAATTAAGCCAAATCAAAACAAGCCAAATTAAGAGATATCTAGGTTTAATGGGAGTTCTGTGCTCTCGGGTGGTCCCGAGGGCGGGGGGGGGGGACTGGGAAGCCGCACAAAGCGACCACCAGGAGGAATAAAAGGAGACCATGTATTCCTCTTTTGGGAGTTCACTTAAATATTCTTGGGAGTGGTCCTGACCTGGCCTGCTGGGATTTGGAGTCCAGAGTGCTAACCCTCAGGGTCAGGAGGCTAGGATAGATGCAAGGTGCTGGGGCCTAAGCTCCCAATTTAACATTCCAGACTCTTTGGATATAGGGGTGACAGAAAATAGGAGTGGTGATTATGACAAACATTTAGGCTCTCTTTGGAAAAAAAGGGCGTAGACTCAAATTTGGCTACTTCCTGCGGGCATGGGGCGATGTGGGGAAGGGGAGAGCTAGGTGTCCACGTTCAGCGAGAGGTGTGGCTGGAAAGGCATTCCATGTACTGTCATCCCGAGACAGCAGGCATCTGTTCCTTGGGGGAGATGAGAAGGCAGGTGTCAAGTGTCTTGAGTAGGTGCCCACTTGAGCCTGGAGAGATGGTACCAGCATGGGTGTCCCAAGAGCTTGGCAGCCGAGGGGGTGGTGAGGATTACCGTGTGAGATCCTGTCCATAGAGGTTCGAGAGACCTAGGAGTTAACTGTTTGAGGAGTACTCTGTCCCCTGGGGAGAGCGGGGCAGGTTTAGGGGCATTAGGGTCCACTGGTGTGGTGGCAGGTGACAACTGTCAGCATGTGAACAGAGAAGGGACCTTAAAAGGGAGAGGTAGGGTAGGTACCCCGCCAGTGGAGGAGTTTGGACTGGGGGTGATGGTTAAGGAGAAAGGGCCTGCCATAAAGCAGCTCAAAAGGGCTCAGGCCTGTAGGAGAACGTGGGGTGGCCCTGAGGTGAGTAAGGGCAATGGGGAGAAGGGAGGGCCAAGATAACCTGAGTTCAATGGAGAGTTTGGTTAGCTGTTGCTTGATGAATCCATTGTCCATCTGGATGGTTTGCCCAACCACGTGACCTAAGTCCACTCCAGCATGTCGCCAAAATGGCTCTTAGGTCCAAATGGGGCCGTGGAAATTGAATGGCGTCCCAAAACAAACAGATTTCCACCTTAGCCAAGCCCGGTCTTACCAGTCTGACTATGGCTGGAAATTGAACCCCTGGCGCGGGCTGCAACTTCGACAGAAATCCAAAAAATGACAAAAATAAGTACGAATGGATCTCCCCAAAACCCTATAGCATAGACAAGAAAAGGGACTCACCAAGACACAGCCGCTGTAGCCCAGAAGCCGGTTTAAGCGTGGCATGGAGAACTCGAATTGTAGACTAGGGGGCTTTCCACACGTGGCCTAGAGCCACACGGAAAGGCTGCCCTATTCGGTGGGACCTCCAAGATGTTAGGAATATTTCCTAATGCGAGCTCTCGCTGATGGATGCAAATTCCCAATCAAGCCAAATCAAAACAAGCCAAATTAAAAGATATCCAGGTTTAATGGGAGTTCTGTGCTCTCTGGTGGCCCCGAGGGGGGGGGGACCTGGAAGCCGCGCAAATGCGACCACCGTGACCACTGGGAGGAAGAAAAGGAGACCACGTATTCCTCTTTTGGGAGTTCACTTAAATATTCTTGGGAGTGGTCCTGACCTGGCCTGCTGGGATTTGGAGTTTAGAGTGCTAACTCTCAGGGTCAGGGGGCTAGGATAGATGCAAGGGGCTGGGGCCTAAGCTCCCAACATAACAAATACCAATGTTTAATCAGCCTGCTGGGATGTCTCAAACTTACCTCATAACAAAAGCCATGCCCTGGGGGCTGAGAGCTGGCTCAGCTGTTAAGAGCACTGGCTGCTCTTCCAGGGGACCCACGTTCAGTTCCCGGCTCACAACTAACTGCCTATAACTCCAGTTTCAAGAGTCTGACAACCTCACAGATATACCTGCAGGCAAAAAAAAAAAAAAAAAAAAAAAAAAAAGTCAGTTTAAAAAGCCCTGCCTCGGGGCTGGAGAGATGGCTCAGTGGTTAAGAGCACTGCCTGCTCTTCCAAAGGTCCTGAGTTCAATTCCTGGGTGCCCTCTTCTGGCCTGCAGACATACACACAGACAGAATATTGCATACATAATAAATATTTAAAAAAAATAAAAAATAAAAAGCCATGCCTGAAATACTGGGGCACCACTTGGCATGGGGCAGAGTGATGCAGGAGGTAGGGATGGGGGTGGATTTGCAAAGAGAACCCCTGCTGTGGTCATTGCTTCCCTGCCATCTCCCTGGGTTGGGCATCCTGCAGCCTGCCAGCCCTCCCCCACTGCGCCTGTCATCCAGAAAGCACAGGTGCAGAACTCTCATCCTCTGGGTGCTGGCCATGCCAGTGGGTATGGAAAGGGCATTAAAAGCCCCTGAGCTTGGGAAAGTGGGCGCTTGTAGAGCAGAACCTTCTGGTTGCCTCTTGGATTTTCCTTTTAGCGGGACAATGTGTGGAGCAAAGGACTGCATTTCCCAGCATCCCTTGGGCAAAGGGCGGCCTCATAGTTCAGTTCTAACCAATGAAATGAGAGCAAAGAAACTAACCTCAGGCCCCTTCGAATGACTGTACCACAGACGCCAAAAACAAGGCTTTCTAGAATGACGTCCCCAGACCCATTTCCACACCAGCCCAAGACTAGGAAGGAGAGATCCACATCTGTCTTTACTACGTCATCCAGGGTCTCTCCCTGTGCCACCATCCCGATTTAGATTGTCTCTAAATTCACTGAACCTGAGTCGATTTCAACAACCGGATTCCTCCCACAAATATTTGCATCTAAATTCCCATTCGCCAAAGCGATTAAATAAAAAACTGCACGGTGTGGCGTTTCAGGTCTTAGTTCTGTCTCCGGTCTTCCCATCTCCCTTCATCCTTCCCCTTCCTCTTTCTCCACTGTACCCTCTGCCTGCTTTAGGACCCAGCACTAGCCCAAGAGAAAGGATTCCTGCGGAGGTTATCATTGTTTTGCTGAGAGACTTGGGATTGGCTAGGTGGGATATCAGCTTGGAGTCCTCTAGGCAGGTCCAGAAGTTGACTTCCTAGTCAGCCCAGGGAGGGCTTTGTCAGGGGCCCTTGAATCAGGAACCAGGTCATGGTCTGTTTCATTTCCTCTCTTAGAAATTCTGTCTTTTACCTGGGGGAGACCGCAGGCTACCCACCCCTACAGATCTCAGGGGTCAAACACCATGCAGTGAGGCATGACTCCCCCTACCCCACCCCCACCCCCAGAGAATCAGGGGAATGAGGAGGGGTCTTGGCTTCAGAGCAATCCGAGGAGGGAGGGTGTCTCAGTCACTGTTCTATTGCTGCGAAAAACACCATGACCAAGGCAGCTCTTATGAAGGCAAACATTTAGCTGGGCTGGTTTACAGGTTCAGAGGTTTAGTCCATTATCAGAATGGCGGAAAGCAGGCAGACATGGTGCTGGAGAAGGAGTTGAGGGTTCTACATCTGAAACCCCAAAGCCCACTGCCATGCTTCCTCCAACATTATCTACCACACCCCCTGATCTCTGTCAAGTAGCACCACTCCCTAATGACACTAATGATGAAGAATTCAAATATATGCACCTATGGCCACTCCTAACCAAATCACTGCAGAAGGCTTGTCCTGGGTGGCCACTGGAATTCCAGATGTTGTAAAGGGCTCAACAAGGGTGTTGTAGATTCCATTTACAAGGGCATGTCAAAGATTTTGCTTAGGAAGGCCAGCCAACTGCTGGCTTAGGAAGGCAGATGTGAAAATGGCAGAGGAAGCACCCGTCTTGGGAGTCAGCAAAGGAACCATCGCTGGTCACAAGAGCCTGTGCATCAAATCTGTGAATGTTGGCAGAGACCACTTGTTCGTTTCCCTGCTGCTCAGACCTGAAATAACCACACGGAAACTGTGTTAATTAAATCACTGTTTGGCTTATTTGCTCTAGTTTCTTATTGGCTCGCTCTTACATCCTAAACTAACCCATTCCCACTAATCTGTGTATCACCACATGGCTGTGGCTTACCCGCTAAAGTTCCGTCCCCAGCATCTGTCTCTGGCAGGGCTACATGGCTTCTCCCTACTCTGCCTTCTTTCTCTCAGCATTCAGTTTAGTTTTCTATTCTGCCCCATCACAGGCCAAGGAAGCTTCTTTATTCATTAACCAATAAAAGCAACACATATACAGAAGAACTTCCCACACTACATGAGCGCAACATGGTCTCCGTCTCCATGGTTTCCAGGCAGAAACCAAAAGCTAACCAGTATCCTTCAATAGTTCCCACAGGTAAGAACCTGAGCCTGGTCTGCAAGTATGGACACCTGCAATGCCAGGCTCCACCATGGCCTTTGATGCACACAAAGCTTGGTTCGAGAAGTCTGACATCTATAGAAAGGCTGGAAATCCCAAGCACAGATGGGTGAAGTGGCCCACATAGGGCAGGTTGGAACTGTCACAGGTAGCCTCCAGCAGGAATTTCTGGAGGAGAACGGACATGTCTGGCCTTAAAGGATTTCAGGATCCAGATGGGTGAGGAGAGGGAAGGATGGGATCAGCAGGCGCAGGTGTGCTGAGGTAGATGCTAAGGGGAGAGGTGAGGAAAGCCAAGGGGCAGGAGGGTCACTTCTGGGCACTTGCACTTAGCTCACAACCCTGAGTTCCTCCTCTCTGTGTGTCTCAGGAAGCCTGGTAGCATGGTTTCTCTCTATAATTCTGTAAATGGAGACTGCTTTTTTGTTCCTGGCCACCCTGATCCAAATAATCACACAGAAACTATATTAATTATAACACTGTTTGGCCAATATCTTAGGCATATTCCTAACTAGCTCTTACATCTTATATTAACCCATTTCTTTTAATCTAGGTATCGCCATGAGGCTGTGTCTTACCGGTAAAGGTTCTGGGCTGGTGCCTTTCTCCTTCAGTAGCTACACGGCATCTCTCTGACTCTGCCTACTCTCTGTCTCTCTCTCTCTCTCTCTCTCTCTGTCTCTCTCTCTCTCTCTCTCTCTCTGTGTGTGTGTGTGTGTGTGTGTTCTGATTTCCCACATGGCTTTACTCTGCTAAGCCATTAGTCGAAACAGTTTTATTCATCAACCAATAAAAGCGACACATATACAGAAGGACATCCCACATTATAATTCCCCATTTTGACAATTAACAGGGGAATGATCATGCCTTCTGACCTTGGACCCTTGCTATACACCAGTTTCTCTGCTATAGCTAGTTAATCTTTGCAGAAACACCCTCTAGAGGCTGGGACTAGTACTACACTCACATTTTATAGATTGCTTCTGCTCACAGGGAAGGGGCTGGCTAAGGGAGCAAGGGGCTTCCAGACTCCAGGCAAGTGTCTTTGCCCTTGATCTCTGCAGGTGTGCTGGAGCTGGGCAGTAGTAGTGAGGCTGTAGAAGGATCCTGTGTCTGGTGGGACAAAGTAGGAGTGTGAGTGGGGAGGAGTTAGGGGGCTGCTGGGGCAGGGGCAATGTGGAGGAAGGAGGGTTCTGATTTCAACACTGGGCATTGAGACACCTAATTCTCAGGGCATCAAAGGCCCTATCACAGGCAGAAAGGCCTTAGAGGCACTGTAAGGTGAGGGGCTGGGCAGGAGTAGGCGTGTCTGGGAGTGGAGCCCCAATATACAGGAATGAGGATGAAGGCATGGTCCTAGGGTCTCTTCTGGATATACCTAAGCTGCCAACAGAATTGGAACTCACTATTTTTGTCCCTTCTCATCCATGGCTTTGTTACCCCTGCCCCTGTATGTTCTGGCCACTGTCCTCAACTGATCTCAGAGAGGTTCAGTGGCTCTCCTGGGGTCACACAGCTAATGGACCCTAGAGCTGGGCTATGTAGCCAGGCTTTCTGGCCACCAGACCTGGTTGCCTCTGTGAGCCACTGTGATTCACGACTTCTGGCATGATGTCCTCTCCCTGGGGTCGCCTGGAGCTGGTACTTCCCAGAATCTGGAATTTTCCACCAGACTGTGGGGCCGAATCCCCATGTAAAGGAACACTGCTGTCCTCTTGCAAAAACTAAGCTGATGTGTGACTCCTGGGACCTCTCATGCTGGGTGAAGATATCAATGACCCAACTCACTGACCCTGTAGAAGGTTTTATGCGTCTGTTTATTGGGAGGGATTGTGAGATAGCGCCTGCATGGAGGCCAAAGGACAACCAGTCCAAGTTGGTTCTCTCTACCATGTGGGTCCAATGATGGAGTGTGGCTTGTTAGGCTTGGTGGCAAGTGCTTTTACTGGCTAGGCCCTATTGCCAGTCCTACGTGGCCCTTTTTATGTGTATGTACATGTGGTATCTGCCCATGTGTGTGAGCGCATTGCAGGCCCAAGGTTGATATCAGAAGTCTTCCTCAAATACCCTCCTCTACTTTATTCTTTGAGGCAGGGTCTCTCAGTTGAACCCAGGCCTCATTGATGTGGCTAGCCTAGGCTAGCAGCTCACTCTGAAACTCCTGTTTCTAGAATGACAGACAGCCTGTTGGGCCCACTTAACATTCACATGGGTTCTGGGATCCGAGCCTCAATCCTCACCCTTGCACAACATCACCTCCTGCTTCTGACCAGCTCCACACTTCAGTAGGGACCAGGTCAGTCCGAGAAGGCCAAAGTCCAGGGGCAGGGCAGGGCAGGGCCTGGGAAGCTGTTCTCTGCTGGTGCCCTGGTGTGCGTTGAGGCCCCTCAAAGCCACACTTGTTCCTTTGTCTGTAAATCAGGTTCTGACCGTTTCTCTTCCAAGGCTTCCTCTATAATCCTACTTCTCCAGGGTCCAGTCCTGGTTCTGCTCTGGTCAGCTGTGAGCCATGGGGCAACAGCAAATGTGAGCAGAATGGAGCCCCAGCGTCCTCACTTGCAACGTGGGTAGGAGAAGTGCATGCCTCAACCAATTGTCCACTGGCCTCAGCAAAGTGACATAAGGAGGCCCAGTGGACACTCTGTCTCATTAGTCACTTGTTGTCTGAGGTTTCTGTCCTGCCCGGTTCCCATAATCGTTAAGTCTCAAAGAAATCACACAGAGGTCTACATTAGTTATAAACTGATTGGCCCATTAGCTCAGGCTTCTTATTAACTCTTATAACTTATATTAGCCCATTATTCTTATCTGTGTTAGCCATGTGGCTCGGTACCTTATTCGGAGGGGCAGTCACATCTTGCTTCTTCTGTGGTTGGGCCAGGACTGCAGAGGAATGGGTTTCCTCTTCCTAGCATTCTCCTGTTCTCATTGACCCACCTCTGTTTCCTGTCTGGTTGTCCTGCCTATACTTCCTACCTGGCTACTGGCCAATCAGCATTTATTTAAAATATAATTGACAGAATACAGACCATGGTCCCACAACACTTCCCCCTCTTTAAAAAAAAAAACCCTCTGAATCTAATATCCTTTGTTTAGCTTTTCTCCTGACCATTAGCCATAACAACTTATAACCAACATTCTAAACAAAGGAAAATGTCCATAGTCCATTTTTTGGGAGTGTGGGCATAGTTTTCCAGTCTACTTCCTGCTGGTTGGGGGTGCTGATAATCTTATGGGGACCTAAAGAAAATTTAGAATTATGATCAAGTCCTGACTGGAGTATCCTGTGAGGCTCGATCATCTCAGGCAGCAGTCTTGAATCTGTTCTGGATGTAGAACTCAGACGTCTGGGCCATCTGTTCCTACCGGAGATTTCCTTGATCAAACTTGATTTTTCTTAACTCAGAATAAATCCATAGCCTCTCATTTTCTGTGGAAACAAAAGCAAAACCTCTTCCCCAAAGTAACATATCTTTTGACTTCAATTTTGAAGTCAAGGTATTTTCAAAATACCTATCTTGGATTAATTCAGCAGCATTTATAAGCAAATTTTTTTTTAGCAGCTGTTGCTCCTTCATCATTCAAACAATTCAAAGAGAGCCTAATAACATATAGTATCCAGACTCTCTGTGTATTTTTCATCTTTACATGGCTTTATTTTAACCTCTATTTCTTTTATTTTTAATTTTGGCTTTTTGAGACAGGCTCTCTGTGTATCTTTGTCCTGGAACTCCCTCTGTAGATCAGGCTGTCCTTGAACTCACAGAAATCCACCTGCCTCTGCCTTCTGAGTACTGGGATTAAAGGTGTGTGCCACCATACCTTGAATTCACAGAGGTCTGCCTGCCTCTGTCTCCCAAGTGTTGGGATTAAAGGCTTATGCCATCACACCTAACTACTCTCTTTTTTTCTTTTTTTTTTTAAGGACATTATTTATTTATTATGTATACATCATTCTGCCTCTACGTGTGCCTGCAGGCCAGAAGAGGGTGCCAGATCTCATTACATATGGTTGTGAGCCACCATGTGGTTGCTGGGAATTGAACTCAGGTCCTCTGGAAGAACAGTCAATGCTCTTAACCACTGAACCATCTCTCCAGCCCCTTCTTTTTTTTCTTTAAGGACTTTAACCTTTTCCTTTTTACCCAAGCCTGCATATATTTTTAACACACTATAAAACATTTAGATGTTTTCTTCATCTTTAAATCTCTCTTCACTGTATATCTCTCTTTTTCTGACCACATGAGTCTTTAATTTGCTAAGCGATATGGCTAGAATTAAAGCCTGGCTTTGACAGCTAGAGCCAGCCCATTCCTTAGGTTTCTGAGATTCCAGCCTCAGAGGTACCAGCTATAGCCATGTTTATTGACACAACTCTATGACATTTCAAGGTCCCTGGCAGCAAGCAAGCTGCAGCAGTGTGCTCACAAACCACACTCAAATGCTCTGTAGTCAGACCTCCTGCCTGAAAGAGTAAGAATTTGCACTGGCAAGATGGCCCAGAAATCCGGCATTTTAAAATGGTGCATTTTTTTCCTGCTATGGCTAAAAACCAAAAAGCATGCAGTCAGCTTTTCATCAACACCGTTTAAGTGTTTCGTGGCAGGACCTCTTAAAAGAGCTGCAAGGTTTTACAACTAAAGCTGAGTCAGAAAGCCTCTCTTAAATGAGAGCGCTTGCCTCTAGCAAGCAGAGCCCACCTGAGAAAGTGCTGCTATCAATAAGCAGTGCTTAACTCTATTCTTTTCTGCCCAGAATTACTTCCCAAGCCCTCAGGCTTTATGTGGATGCAGTTGTCCACGTGGGTGCCATTTGTTGTCTCAGGTTTCTGCCCTGCCTGGTTCCCACAATTGTTAAGTCGCAAAAAAATCACACAGAGGTCTACATTAGTTATAAACTGATTGGCCCATTAGCTCAGGCTTCTTATTAACTCTTATAACTTATATCAGCCCATTATTTTTGTCTACACTAGCCACATAGCTCAGTACCTTATTCAGTGAGGCAGTCACATATTGCTTGCTCTGTGGCTGGATCAGGACTCCCAACCAAGCTTCCCTTCTCCCAGAATTCTCCTGTTCTCATCATCCCACCTCTGCTTCCTGCCTGGCTACTGGCCAATCAGCATTTATTTAAAATGTAATTGACAGAGTACAGACCACTGTCCCATACCAGTCACTTCCCCATTGCTGTGACGAGATACCTGAGAGAAGCAAGTAAAGAAAGACTGGTTTCAGCACACAGTCAGAGTGCAGCCCACTGTGGAGAGGAAGCCAAGGCATCGGGAGCTTGAGGCACTTGCTTGGACTGTGTCCACAAGCAGGAAGAAGTCATGAATGCCAGTGGTCAGCTTGCTTTCTTATTTGGACTCTGCTGTCTTAGGTTTCTATTGTTGTGGTGAGACACTGTGACAGAGAATCCTGTGGAGGGAAGGGTTTATTGGGCTTTATTTCCACGTCACAGCCCTTCATCAAAAGAAGTCTGGACAGGAACTCAAAACAGGACAGGAACCCAAAGGTAAGAGCTGACATAGAGGCCATGGAGGGATGCTGTTAGCAGCTTGCTCAGCCCACTTTCTTATAGATTCTAGGACCACCAGCCCAGAAATGGCACTGCCCACAATGGGCTGGGCCCTCCTCTGCTTAACTGCCAGATCTTATAGAGACATTTTTTTCTTTTCTTTCTTTCTTTCTTTCTTTTTTTTTTTTTTTGGTTTTTTGAGACATGGTCTCTCTGTAGCTTTGGAGCCTGTCCTGGAACTAGCTCTTGTAGTCCAGGCTGGCCTCGAACTCACAGAGCTCCACCTGCCTCTGCCTCCCAAGTGCTGGGATTAAAGGCATGTGCCACCACCGCCCGGCTAGAGACATTTTCTTAATTGAGGCACCATTCTCTTGATGACTCTAGCTTGTGTCAAGTTGACCAGCCAGCATACCAGCCCACGGGATGATGTCTCATCTAGGTGAATCTTCCCATGTCAGTTAATCTAGTCTAGAAAATCCCTCACAGACATGGTCCGAGATTTGTTTCCATGGCGATACAAAATCCTGTCAAATTGACTATCAAAATTTCCATGGTTGCCACTGCCAGAATCTCTCCACCCAAGGTCACTGTGCCTGGATTTGACTCAACTTTGGTTCACCAGCTGAAGACCCAGCACTGAAGTTCACCAGCACTGAAGACCCAGGTCCAAGTGCACAGTTCTGGAGAGAAGGACACTACCTGGAGGCAGCCAGTGGTCAAGGGACGTCCCTACTGCCCTGCTCAGGTGGCCACAGTGCCAGGGAAGCTACATTCAAAGCATGCCAAAGAAGGTTTTCATCTGCTTGCCGTGGTCTGGGGAGTTTGCTAAGGAGCATTGTGTGGTGTGTGTGTGTCCACGCGCGTGTGGCTAGGGAGGTTGCTCAGTGGTTAAAGCAGTCACTGAACAACTGTGAAAGCCTGAGTTCAGATCCTCAGGATGTAAAAGCTGGGCCACCTGTACTTCCAGCTCTGAAGCGTGGAGACAGGGTTCCCAGAGCAGGCTGGCGAGTGAGACTAAATGTATCTGTTAGTTCTGTTTTGACTAGTTTGACTGAGAGTCCCTGTCTCAGGGACTAAGGTAAGAGTTGTGCTTCAGTTATAGAGACCCAATCAACCTCTAGCCGCCACATGCATGCACACTCATGTGCATGCATACCCACTCTGCATGCAAACCCACATACATATAGAAATGGGAAAAAAAGAAAAAAATAGAATCCACCTTACTTTTACCTCTACTTCCTTCTCAGGAGGGAAAGGGAGACAGTGCCTGCATGTCACGTGCAGCCCCGGGGAGCCCCAGCACCATACACAAGTAGGCCAAGCTTTGTTCAGGGCTGGTGTGGTGGTCCAGGGTGAGGAAAATGTAGGGGATGGAGAAGGATGAAAAGCTGGTGCTCTGCCTGCAATGAGATGAAACAATGTGTGACATGGTTCTCCATCTCACCAGCCAGAGCAGCTTCACTGAGTAGCACTAGCCAAGAAAACCTTCAGCCCCTTCTGAGCCCCACCCCTGTCTCCTCTTCATCACTATTTAATTACTTTTGTTTTTCAAGACAGGGTTTCTCTGTGTAACAGTTCTGGCTGTCCTGGAACTAGTTCTTGTAGACCACGCTGGCCTCGAACTCACAGAGATCCGTCTGTCTCTGCCTCCCGAGTGCTGGATTAAAGGTGTGAACCACTGTGCCTTGCTAGTAAATACAAATGCTTTTTATGTTAATGTTTTTCTTCTCTATTTCTCACTCTATTTCTTTCTTCTTTTTTTTGAGACAGGATTTCTCATGTAGCTCTGGGTGTCCTAGAACTGGCTCTGTAGACCAGGCTGGCCTTGAACTCACAGAGATCTGCCTGCCTCTGCTGGGATTAAAGGCACAGCTTATTTATTTTCTTTCTTTTTTTTTTATTTAGGTACAGTCACTCTTGTTCTGCCATCTGAACATGCCATGGTGTGTGTGTTCATATGTGTGCACCAGTATGTACATGTGTATGTGTGTGAGTGTGTGCATGTGTGTGAGTGTGTGCATGTGTGTGTGTGTGTGAGTGTGCATGTGTGTGAGTATGCAGGTAAGAAGAGGACTCATGTGGTTGGCTGTTCAGCCATGTGGCTTCCAGGGACTGGCCTCAGACATGGGCATATGAGAGCAGTGTCTGTGGAGGCCATGGGGGTCTGGATTTCCTGGGGCTGGAGTTTCAGGCAGTTGTGAGTGGCTGTGTGGGTGCTGGAAACTGAACCCCAGTCCTCTGCAAGAGCAGCAAGGGCTCTTAACCAATGGACCATCGCTCCATCTCCAAGCTCTCTCTTTTTGTCTGAGCAGTTAAGGCTGTAAGTTGTCCTGTGAAAGCTGCTTCACGGGCATTCCTGGACATTTCGTACCACGTGTTTGCTTTCCAAGTACCAATCTTTTTAGCTTGATTACTTTGTAGCCAGAAAAGATATACTGAGCATTTTAGTTCCTTTAAATTTGTTAAGATTTGGCATGATCCTGGACATGGTGACTGTTTCTGATGCAATAAAAAAGGGTGTGTATTCTGATATTGTTGGGTAGAATGTTCTAGAAATGCCAGTGAGAGATGACTGATAGATGGTATTTGTTCTCTCATTCTGAATCCTGACTTTTATGATTCATTTATTTTTGTCAATTACTGGGGAAACTGAGCTGCCATCAGTGTGAACCAGTCACACCCAGGATAGAACACCCCTGCTGAAGGACAAGATGCCTCAGTTGCCCGAGAGCTGAGTCACAGCACAGCTATGAGTCCTTGGACCGTTAATGGCAGCCTCTCATGAGGCAGGTACTCATGAATTTGCACCTCACCTGTCCCCTGCTCCCCATGTAGGAGTTCACGGGAGATGACTAACTTCTAGCTGTCACCTGTGTACCCCCAAACACATGTTTAGACTCATCCACACATTCCTTGATGGTGTCTTTGAAGAGGGAGGTTGGTCACTTTTTGAGCATACCCTGCACCTTCCCCACCATCCACTGTTCAGCCTTGTGTGGTTTTCCCTGGAGCTTTGTGGGCAGATGAGGGGAAACTGATGATGGAAGTCACAAAATAATCCCGCACCAGTTCAGAATTATGAACAATAAAAGGATTATTTATTGAAGGGAAAACTTACAGATCACTGTCCTAGATAACAGTCCTCTGTGCAAACAGGAACAGAGTCTAGTGGCCAGAAGTGGAAGCCTGAAGCAAGAGAGCAAGCGCGCTTTACAGCTGCTTTTACAGTATAAGAGACTACGCCCAAGTGGGCTGGTATCTTAAAGGCTATTGGCTGAAGGACCGGAATGTGCTCCCACAGGAGGAAACAGGTAGGCAAAGAGGCACAAATGTAAAAGGGTTAAGTTGGACCAACAAGACAGCTCAGTGGGTAAAAGTGCTTGCTGTAGAAGCCTGAGAACCTGTGTTCGATCCCCAGAAACCACATGAAGAAACCAAATGCTTACAGTGGCGTCTCTGCACTCCTCCGGGAGCTGGGACTGAGGACGGAAAGGATGGTCTGGAAGTTCTCAGGCCAGCTCACCTGGAATACACAGCATGACAGAGATAAGAGAGAGCCCAATTCAACAGGGTAGAAGAAAAAAACAACTGCCCAAAGCCGTCCTCAGATTTCCATGTGTGTGCCACGGCACCCACGTGCTCCCACATGCAACCCCCCCACATACACAACTGATTATGACTAATAAAAAAAAACCCTAAATTCACTTGTATTAAAAAACAAACCTCACTGCTATTAGAAGGAGGGAAAATAAAACCCTAGATTTGAAAGGGAGGGGAGGGGAGGATGCAGGGAGGTGGGGAAGAGAAACTTGGAGGCAGCCCTGAGGAGCAGAGACCTCCAGGTGAATGTGTTGAAAGGGGACATGAGAGGAATTGGGTGCAACTTCCCTTTCGTTAATACCCTAGGTATTCAGCAAGGACCAGCTTTCTCTCTGATGTCTGAGACTCCTTTGCTTTCCTTTTGGCTGTAACGCCTCACTGAGTCGGGGGCCTGAAGGTCAGACAGCGGCCAGGCTGTTATGTTCCATGCATTCATTCAAGGGACACCCCGGAGAGCCCTGGAGGATGGGTGCGGTGGGCTTGTTTTCATGCCAGGCCCGGAAGGTATAAACTGTGTTCCTCACGCCAGGATGGGAGCTGACACCCGGGGGATAGCTTCATGACTGAAGTATCATGTTCAAAGAGAATCACTTCCTCCAAGAGCCGGTCGTCAACTCCCTCAGCGAGCAGAGCTTTCGGGTTGCATCAAATACATATATATTTTTTCTCTTTTTCAAGTTTACAGAACCAGGGGTGGGGCGTTACTCAGAGCTATTTGGAAAGAAAGGGAACAAATTAACTCATCCCAAATCATGAGTCTGTTCTTTCCATTCACTTGAGCCTGAGGTGTCAAAGGGAAGACGCTGTGGAGACCAGAGGGAATAGCAGCTTGTCTCTCAACAATCATAGAGTGCTTGCTGGATGCATCCTGTTCAAGGGCTTTTGCGGGACCTGACATGGGAAAGATGGTCAAGGACTGGGAGAAAGCTCTATCAGTAAAGTGTTTAGCTTAGTTGAAGGCTGGAGCTCAGTTGTAGAGTGCTTGACTAGCATGCATGAGGTCCTAGGTTCAATTCCCAATGCTGGCATAACAGACAAACCAAAAGGAACCGGCAAGATGGCTCAGCGGGTAAAGGAGCACTGCTTCTGAGTCTGACAGATGGAGTCTGCAGAGCCTACGTGGTAGGAGGGGTTCTCCCTGGAAGTTGTCCTCTGACTTTCACATTCTCATACACACAGGAAGAGAAGGAGGGAGGGAGGCAGGTTGATGAGAACAGTTGGTGTTGCATGGATTTTACCCCCTTTGAATTCTAGCAAGTTTGCTACTCCAGGACAGGGCCTCTAGCCATCTTCCTCCCACTGTCATCATTACTTAGGATGCAAGGAAGGGTCTGATGTCACTTTCATTATTATCCCCTCACAGTGTGTGTGTGTGGGGGGGAACAGGGACTCCAGGGACACAAGAGTCTCTCTCTCTCTCTCTCTCTCTCTCTCTCTCTCTCTCTCTCTCTCTCAGTTTTTCGAGACAGGGTTTCTCTGTAACTTTTGGAGCCTGTCCTGGAACTAGCTCTTGTAGACCAGGCTGGTCTAGAACTCACAGAGATCCGCCTGCCTCTGCCTCCCAAGTGCTGGGATTAAAGGCGTGCGCCACCACCGCCCGGCGACTTTTCTCTCTTCTCTACTTACCTTGGTTCTCCAACTCAGGCTTCCTCTTGGGACCAGGAAGCTGGGCTGCCGGCATCCCTCAGGACTCCAGAGGCCGGGAGAGTCTTCCCAGGAACAGTGTCCCAGGGAAGGGAGTTAACTGACTCCGTGAGCCACACGCCCATCTCTGTGCCCAAGCACTGTTGTTGGGATGGGATGGGATGCTGTGATTGACACTCCCTAGGTCACATGACTGCTTGTTCTGGGATGTTTCAGCAGAAGATCTGGAGAGGTCTGTCCTCCGCAGGTGGGGGAGCTTGAGCCTGGCCAATGTAAGCTGTGGGTGCTGAGGCAGGACTGTGGCTTGTGCCTGGCCCCAGCGTGACGATCACATGGTGTAGTTCTCTGTTGCCTCGCCCCAGGAACCAGGGATTTGATTCTGCTATCCTGGCCATCAGCATCTTTGTGTCTCTGGCCCTACATCTGCAGGCCAGCTTGACACTGGCCTCTGTTGTGAGGGAATCTGTAAAGCCGGCGCGGCCACCTGCGCTCTGCCCCAGGAGACAGTTCACTTTTCCTCAGAGTGTTCCCATAGATGGGTGGCCCAAACCCAGCAAAGGTGTGTGCGGTCTGAATGTGTGATAGCTGAAGGCCTCTGGCCAGCTCAGGCATGGCAAGCATGGCTCTGGCAGGCCTTGCCCTTCTCTCCCATTCCCTCTGCCTTGCTAAAAACCATTAGGTTACATCCCTAAAGCTAGCCACCAAGGTCTGTTCCCTTTTTTTTTAAAAAAAAATTTATTTATTTATTATGTATACAATATTCTGTCTGTGTGTATGCCTACAGGCCAGAAGAAGGCACCAGACTCCATTAGAGATGGTTGTGAGCCACCATGTGGTTGCTGGGAATTGAACTCAGGACCTTTGGAAGAGCAGGCAATGCTCTTAACCTCTGAGCCATCTCTCCAGCCCCAGCATTCTGTTCCCTTATTTGGCCACTTCCTCCTCCTTAGGCTGACTACCAAGGTCCAGCTATCAAAGTATTGAGGTCCAGCAATCAGAAGCCCCCTTTGGCTGCCCTAATTAACATGCCCAATCAGAACTAAACACCACATCCTAGCACGGGCTTTCCCCTTTCTACCTTTATAAACCGCTGTTCGCCTATGAGCCCCACCTGTCTCCTCTCTATCCAGAGGCAGTCCTTTGTCTCCCTGGGACAAATACCCTCGCCCCCTTTCGTTTGTCCCCTTTCCCCTCTCCCTCACCCTCTACCTGTCTTTGTTTCTTATTCTCTGCCCTCTGTCCCTCTGGGCAAACAAATCTCCTCCATGCTGAGAACTTGGTCTTGGGGTTCTGAACCCACACTTTTCCTTTCAGCCACTGCCAGCGTCGTTCCTGAGGCTTCAGTCCCTGCCTGCCCTGGATTCCAGCTTCCTAAATATCAGCAGAGATATAATTAGATCTGGCTTGTTAGAGGAGTCCACTGCCTAAACCCCATGCCAGCTGCTGCGCATGCCCAAAGGCCGCAGTGATGCCTGGGCTGCAAACACCGTGCCTCTCTCTCTTCACACTTTCCAAGCACAGTTCTTGGGGCTAGCAGTTCCAGACTGCCGCAACTGAAGCATCTTTAACCTGGCTTCTTCAGCTCTCTGCTTTGTCAGAGGTTACCTGTGCCAGCTCGATGTCAGGAGACTCTGTTTCCTTGACTGAAATCATCTTCAGATCCCTTGAATTCTTTAGTGGCGACTTCTTGAGGGTAAAATTGAATTGACAGGTCCTTAAGGTGGGTGGTGCAGTGAGCCCATTGCATCCTGGACCAAGAAGTCAGCATGTCTTCCTCAGGGGCCGAGTCCAGCCTGACTGAGAGGTAGAGGGAGACCCCTGCTGGTTCTCTCCTTGAGTCATGAACTCTGGGTTTCCATCAGCTGCTCTCTGGCAGCCACATCCTGCTCTAGTATAAACTATCAGAATGCAGCCTAGCATGACACCGTGTGCCTGTGGGGTAGTGTTTGTGTGGTTTATACCACGCTTCATCCATCCAGTGGCCCATGAGTGGATGTTTGCTTATTACTCCTTTGGGCTGTTGTGAGCAATACTGATAAGTCTTTGTTTGAATGCCTGCGTGTGTGTATCTGTGTGTGTGCACGCACGCGCTTGTGCTAACTCATCCATGTGTGTGGAGAGGCCAGAGAATGACTTTGGCTATCTTTTGTATTGTTCTCCACTTCACTTTTGGAGGCAGAGCCTCTCACCGAACCTGAAGCTCATCACTTAGGCTTGACTGACTGACCAATGAGCCCCCAGGTCCCTGCTGTCTTCACATCCATCCCCCAGTGCTGGGATTATGACACGCTCTGTCATGCTTGGCTTTCCTGTGGGTCCTGGGCGTCTGACCTTAAGTCTGCATAATTGCCCTGTAATCCCTCTGCCTATGGACCTCCTTAACCTCTGAATGTCCATTTGTTTGTTTTTGAGAAAGGTCTCATTATGTACCTTTGACTGTCCCAGAACTTAAAGACCAGGCTGGCCTCACATTCATGAGTTCACCGCCCTCTGCCTCCCAAACGCTGGGATTAAAGGTGTGTATCATCACACCCATCTGAATGTCCATTTTTCATTCTGTGGGGTACAAACCTGGTGGTGAACTGTTGGGTCCTTTGGTGATTCTGTGTCTCAATTTCCTGAGGCTCCGCCCTTCTGTTTTCCTCCGCGTTGCCCACACCTTACAGCCCCACCTTTGGATCCAGCATCTCTCAGAGCTGCGAAGTGACTCCTGAGTGGCATGCTTCCCTCCTGTTCCCTTGGAGACAGGCTCCCGGAATCTTCTGGTTGACCAGAGTGCTATCTGAGCCCCCCCC
>PVIU01025379.1:0-23825 GCA_004026605.1 Ondatra zibethicus
TTCTTTGAAAGAGGGCATGGTGCCCTGCCCTGTTGGAAGTCCAAGGCCCACCCCCATCCCTCCCGGCCTAGGAAGGAGTTTTCATCCGATGGATGGAGATAGAGACAGAGACCCACATTCACATCAGAGCAATGGATTGAGCCCCCAAGGTGCAGTTGAAGAGCAGAAGGTGGGAGAAGATGAGTTAGGAAGTTAGGACCATGAGGGGCTGGCCCACCTACTGAGACAGTGTGCCTGAACTAATGGGAGCGCACCAATCCAGCACTTGCTGTTTTGCAGGGAGATCTGGGCTGTGTTCCAAGTACCCACATCAAGTGGCTGAAGGCTCTCTGTATTTTCAATTCCAGAGATCCAACATGCTCTTTAGAGTCTTGTAGGTCAGAAATGCTAAATAAGGTGTGATGGACCTGTTCCCTCGGCAGGGTCTAGGTGGAATCATCCTTGCTTTCTCAGCTTCCGGAATCTGTCTAGATTCCTTTAGTTATGATCCCCTCCTCTGTCTTCAAAGCACCAACCCTCTCTTCACTGCTGTTTCCACATCTGCTTCTGACTTTCTTCTAGGTGACCCAGACATATCCACAACCTCAATTACTCTGTGAAATCCTTTTTGTCATGTAAGGCAACATATACATATTTTAAGTACTAGGACTTAACCTCCTTTGGGGTGAGACATTATGTTAGATGTTATAACTAAATATTTGTACACAATTCCTGGCTAAAATTTATCTGTTCACATTGCTTCATACTCCTTATATAACATGAAATAGTAAAACATCAGTCATTCTGAAGTGTAGTTAAAATGGTATGGCATTGTTCACACTCTCGTTTTATGCACAGAATTCAGCACCAATATTCTGGACAAATTATTTGGGCAGTGAATTGATTTCTGGGCATTGTATGAAACTGCCTGCCAGAACCAAGTTTTCCCAACACAGTGCCCATCTTACCTGATTCAGTCTCTCCAGCCTACAGTAAATGCTATCAGAATTCTTCTGGATGCCACCTTGGGGAATATTTTCGTTATTATTTTTAACACAATTAAAATAGTAACTGTTCTATAAAAGCAGATATATTTTAGAAAGAAAATCAGTTGAATATTTTTTACCTTAACAGTATTTCCCCAAAGGAGACCTATCCTTACAATTCATACAGCATGAAAGACCCAAGCATATGGTAGACAGACTGAGTGCTCATCCTCCATGAGCTGAACTCCCAGAGATCAGGAACAGAGCTAAAAGCCTGTCTACTTTGCAGTGCTCCTGTATCTGACCAAGGCTATGCAATTAAGAGAAGATTCATTTTCTCATAGCTGTAAAGGCTCTGAAGGCCGAGATTAAGCCTCTCTGAAACCTAGCTATTGGGTGAAATGTGTATATGTTTCTTAATTTTAAAAGGAATTCACAGCCCCTTGGCTCAGAATGATCCCAGAATGCCCCTAGATTTGGAAAAACAATTCTTCTTTGTTCTAGTTTTGCTTAAGGCTTCCATAAGAATTAAACACGCGCGCGCACACACACATACACACACAAACACAAACACAATTTTATTTAAAGATAGTTTTATAAACCTTGGTCTTTTCTGTTTCCTACACCAAGTAAATAGAATTATGTCTCATTGACAATGAATGAGAGATGATGCCTATGTCTTTTCTGTCTTTTGTGAGCAATACATTTTTCTATAAGCAGTTCTCATTTTACCTGAAGTGTTGTAATACTAAGGAATATTACAGGCCACCAGGTGCTTAAAATTCATCTTGAAGTTTCCCCAGATTTTTCAATGGGCATATTATTTATTAATGCCATAGCAGTATCTCACATTTATTGAATGCTTCTTACTTGCAATGGTGGGGATTGACTATTCTGTAGGTGCTATGTCAGAAATTCAGCCATCATATAACATATCTAAGGATGTATATACAAAGTTAAGAATGTAAGCTGGTGTGTGGAGCAGACCTTGACTAGGGTACTCTACCAGGTATTTCTTACTGTAACTTGCTTATGAGAAGTGTTTTGTCTTATAGGGAACCTCTGCTGTGAATGCCTCATATCTCGATCCTTTACTTATATACAGACCCTATGAATTCAGGAGCCATCTCCTGTGTGTGGCCAGATTTATGTTTAGTGGACAGCTCATCTATATATCAGAACACATTCACATAGTGACATTGTGCAAGTCATGGTCTGTCTTCATCACCTTTTAAAGTCATGAATTCATATTATATATTCATTGTTGATACTGACAATTTTAAAAATAGTTGAGGATGAAAGGTATTTTTACTTAATTCACAATTTAAATAACTTCTGTACATAGAATCACTTTATTTTCAATTATTATTGTTATGTTGACCTGTCCACTTTGATTAAACATTTCCTAAAGTGGGACTAAAGTGTGAGGAGGAGAAGGACTGAGAATATTGCTTTTTTGTTTTGTTTTTCGAGGCAGAGTTTCTCTGTGTAACAACCCTAGCTGTCCTGAAACTCACTATGTAGACAAGGCTCCAACTCACAGAGGTTTTCCTGCCTCTGCTTCCTGATGCATCACCACCCCAAGGCAAATATGGGTTAATTTTAAGGGAACTAAAATATATATAAAACAACAAAAAATAGATAAGTGATGGTAGAGTCAATAGGTCTATGGAACACATATTCATAGAAGCCAAGATATCTGATTAACAACAGAAATATTAGTGAGCTGATGAAATATAGAACTTGGTTGATTTCTGATAAGGGGGGGTAAGAAGATAGAAGAAGAGGGAGGTAGGAGGAGAGGGAGTGGAGAGAGAGAGAGAGAGAGAGAGAGAGAGAGAGAGAGAGAGAGAGAGAGAGAACAAATAGTAACACAGGGAAGAAAAATGATCATGTCAGAAGTAGAGCCAAAATGAAGAGTTGATAACAGAATGTGTGAGGAAAAAGACTCTGATGTGTGACACCACAAAAGAAGCGATAAATAACAAAATGGGCTTCTACACAGGGTTGACCAGATCTAAAGGACTGGATTTTTCCATCTACACTTTATATACTGGAGAACTAGCAAAGGTTTGGGGATCAGATTCATTTTGAATCCTTTTAAAGGATATTGAAGTTGGCTTACTGAGTCAGAGATTTGGTAAATCAATAACATTAGATCATTTTATTTATTTCCTAAGCTTCTATTAAAACCCCAGTTTACAGCATAAAGATCACTTTAGGCAATATTTTTTTCTTGTCTGCTTACATTGCTGACACATAGGACCACTGGCCCACACATAAGTATATGAATCCACAGTGTAAAATACAATGTATCTACTTTTCTATACATGGCAAGTATGGTTATTTTTTCATTTTTTAGGAAAAGTGATTTCATGTCAAGCATATGTACAAAATCTCTTTCTTTCTCACACACACACAATCACACACACACACACACACACACACACACACACTCACAATTGACCCTGACCCTGGAACAAAATGAGTTTTAGAGCTGACGGAGCAACAGGCAGAAGTGGGGGAGGCAGAGGTGACTGATATACCCAATCTCTCAGGAGCAACTGCAGACCCAGTTGTCTTTTGCCTGAAATATTTCAATATTTTATGCATTCCTGGGCCTCTTATTTTATGCTTCTCAAACTAAAACTTGTGTTTCTCTTAGGACCATCTTTGCACAAATTGATTTATATAATTTTGTGTCTTGCTCTTTTCAATAAAGTCAAAGCCCCTTAGTTTGACATTCTCAAAACCCACTCTTCTCTTTTTTGTTTTATTTGGCACTACACATTCTACTCTCTACTACTGCTAACCTTGCTATTCTGTTTTAAAATGATACTATACTTTACATTCTTATTTTTTCCATAGTTATACATACGTATAATTAATAAATTGATTTAGATTCCTTTACAGCAGGGATGTAAACCTTTCTCCTTCAGATCAACCACTTTCACGTGTTGTTCAAGCATATTGATTTCTAAGTTGTTATATTGTAGCATCTTGACTTTGCGTCCTTAATCAATAAACTTGTCTTAATGTAAGGATTTAGATTTTTTTTAAATGTGTGTCTATGCATGTGTGCATGTGGAGGCCAGAGGTCAGTCTTAGGTGTTGTTCCTCAGATGTTGCCCATCTTGTTTCTTAACATAGCATATCTTGCAGGCTTGGAGCCTGTAGAGTAGACTAACTTTCAGGGAACTTGAGGGATTTTTCAGTGTCTACCGTACCGTACATCTGGGACTAACAAGCATTTCCATCATGTTTGACATTCAATATATGTACTAGACATTGAATGTAGAGCAAGCACTTTCCTGGCCAACCTATCTTACCAGTCCCCAGGAATTAGACCTTTATTTCTATGATTACAATCTCCACCAACATGGATGTGTTCTTATACCCTATTCTCTGAGCCTTGACCTACGGAAATTTGTATGTGATCTTTATTAAGTATTTTCATATTATGATAATGTAATGTTGTTCATAGTTGAACCAGTTAATAAGTTGCAAATGTTTTTTCCCTCATAAGAATTCTATTTTCCAAAGCATGAATAATTTGCTGGTTTTTGTTTATTTTTTAATTTTTATGAACTTACCAGTAAGGAGATTTAGTCAGATTCTGGAATCTTCACTGGAACATTTGCTAGTTTTGCATATTTTGGCCATCTCATCTTTCTATGCAGATACTTTTCTCATGTGATCTGGATATTCACCTTGCTTGGTACAGAGTTGTATCTGGGCCCTAGCCAGATGCACACTCAAAAACTGTAGCTACTTAAATACTGTTATGTCCATCTGATTATATATTATTTATGAACTATTATAGGCCATCAGGGGTGATTTGAAGAATTTAGGAATATGTGTTTAGATTATGCACAAATAAATATTTTGTACAATGGGCAAAAGTTTCTGAGAATTTTGACATCAATAGCAGAGGCTGGAACTAATATCCTATAGACACCAAGCAGCAGCTATATCTCTATGAAGTGTAGAAAAAGATTATACCACAAAGAATTTAAAAAAAAACCCAAGTACAATGGGAAAAGCAACACAATGCACACACTAATAAGGCAGCAAAAGGTCAAAGGGAAGGGGAGAAATCCTGAATAATATATGGACTCTTAGACAACTATAGAGTTTCTTGGTATGACAACTAAACCTGCAGATCAGCTCTTTGGGTGTTCTTCCTGCACCATAAAAAGACACTATCACTATTCCAGGCCCCTCGAAGGCTTGTTTGCAGTGCCTTGCTCAACTTGAAGGATACAGATATTTTGAAATTGTATATATTTTTATGTGATCTAAAGTAACTTTTGGTATTTTTCTATTTTCTACAGCTTGAAAAGCACTAATTAACAAAGTAATAAAAGAATATATCTTTAAAATAGAAAAAATATTATGAGGAAAAAGTAAAATGCCACAGTTATAAAAATACCAAAATAAAGTACCATTTAAGTGAGTTATTATTTTACAAGTTTAAACTCTTTTTTGTTATTTTTATACATTTATAATTAAAATGTAATTACACTATCTACCTCCCTTTCCTCTTCTAGCCCCTCCCAAGTCACCTTCCTCCAACTTCTTCATGTTCAGTTAAATGTATTAATTTAATATAAACTAATTTTCTATTGTTTGTAATATAAATCAACAAGCCATAAGATTAATAGATAAACATTTGAGAAAGAAGCTGATAACCAGTCATAGATGTTAAAAGAATCTAGACGTCGGTTCTCCAGGAGAGCCCATGAGAATGCAGATTTTCCAATGAGAGTTTCACTTCTGCAAGGTGGAGAGAGAAGTTGCTCCTTGTTTCTAAAAGTAACAATAGGAACCTTGCATCAGGATTACCTAAAAACTTGATTTCCTTCCTGTGAAAGGATGTTTGGGCTGTTACCTGGCATCTTAATCCTCTCTGGGGGACCTAAATGACAACTTATTTTGGTCAAGAAAGCTGTGTTGGATTGATATGATCTTGCATTATCTGGACACAATTTTAGCAAAGTACGTAGAAGACCAACAATGAGACAGTTTTTCTTTTTCAAAAAGGTCATCTGAAAGAGTTGAGTGTCTTCAACAGACACATGTAGTCAAATGGCTACAATTTTGGAGGGGGTTAAAAAAGTTGTCTTTCTAAATGAAAGAATTAAAAATCCTTCATGAATGGATATGTATAGCATGTAGTTGGCTCTCAAATAACCCTTTTAAACTAGACTCACCCCTAGATAAGAAGCTATTGGCAACTGATGGCTGCTGGAGAGGGAGGAGTTAGTTTTCTTCAGGTATGCAGTCCCTGAAAGGCTACCCAAGCTCCAGTAGATGATGCTATAAACGTGCACACAGAGTCAGCACTAAATGACCTAAGTAGCCTTTAAAGTTGAGAGGGAAAAGAAGTGGAGAGTTAGGGTAGGTATTGGATGGGAGAAAATGGGGGTTGATTTAACAAAAATGCATTATATTAATATATGAGATTTTTGATTAAAAACTTAGGTCCATAGAGCTTCCAGATTCAGAGTGTTTGAAGGTAACTTACAAGTAGATTAAGTAAAATCTTTCCCCATCCTTTCTGATTCTTGTATGTTGGTGTAACATTATGTAGGGCTCTTTGAAATAAAGTGGTCCTAACTGATGTTACCAATAACATGTCACAGAAATCAACAGCAAATGGCAGTTATGGTTTTAGTTTCTAAAGAGAATATTGTTTCTACTATACTCTCTTGAGCATTCCTGAGGAAAGTAATTCTCCATATCAGAAGGCCACATCAGAAGCCGGAGGAAAACTTCTTAAAGTAAGGAATTGAGGCTGTGGTTAACATCCAGCAATAGCTTGTCATCAGTTGACTGAGCCATTTCTTAAGGTAGATCTATTCCATGTCAGTCACTCAAGTGACTGAAAAAGATGTGGCTGACATTTTAATTTCAAACTGATAGGAGACAGTTACATAGGGAAGAGCCGGCTAACTTATGTAGAATTCCTGACATAGCATGAGACAATACATACTTATTGCTGTTTACTGATGAAATGTTCAGTTAGTTTGTCACACAGCCACAGACAACTGGTAAAGTATTTATATCTTGAAGTAAGAATGATGACAAAAACGTCTAAGGGAATCTTTGTGCCATAAGTGGATTGAAGTTGGGATGACTGTAGGGATCACATTGTAGAAATACTGGGACAGACTCTTAGAATTACAATAGACCATGAAGGCCAAGGAAAGTTCTGTCAAAATCTGGAACACTGAGCAGTTATTAAACAGTGAATAAAGGTCTAGTGACACTGTCATGTGTGGTAATATGACAATAGAAATTTGTAATGAGTCTTTTTCTGTCCCACCAGTCCCAAATAAAGATATGAAAACTTCTTGTTAATTACGAAAACTTGGCCTATAGATTGGGCTTCTTTTTTTAACTAGCTCTTATATCTTAAATTTTTAAGCTGTGTAAGTGTGGTGTGATTTTGATCCATTTAGCTAATGATGTTTGGAGCAGCAAACCCTAGGGTCTGGTCTTGTCTGTCTATGACACAGCTTAAAAGTCAATGGAGAAGGTTGTGTACTCTCTTGTTCTAGCTCTCTTGGGTTGTCTGAGTGAAACAGGTGGCAGAAAGATGGCTTGCAGTTAGTACTTTTTACCCCTTGTTAGAACAACTGGACAAAGACAGCCAGATTAGCAGAGGCATATAATTAGTTTCATATCTGTGAGTGTTTGTCCCTATTCTATACCTAAATACCTTCTAGAGACCCTTTAATAGACTCTTGTGATTTCACATAACAACTGGTGCTCAACATTTGGGGATAACCCAACAGCTGCCATGTGGCCGGCCTGAGCCCTTTCTCCCCCTACCTGCTTGCTCTGTACATAATGCCTTATTAACCTTAAATTTTCTAAATGCTAATGAGAAAGGAATGACAGCTGAGGAGAGGCACTGGACAATAGAAAAAGACTGCTGAAATAAATCATCCTGTGTACTTTATGGATGCATTGAGTTCAAAATGGAAACCTGGATAGGTGTTATGTTGGGGAAGGGAATTCACTTTTGTTTCCATAAGAGTAGAAGAGCTATGGATAAAATCAAAATTAATAAGGATTTGATTGGAACAGAAGAGACATCACCATAAGGAGAAATAATAATTCATCAACTGATGTGAGAATTCTACATGTTGAAAGGAAACTTACCAACTAAATGTCAGAGCAGTGTTTGTTTTTTTCTGTGTTTACAGGAAAATAGAAATACCCATCTTCAATAAGACAAAGTACCTTGAAAAACTGTCTGGAAAAATCACCAAACAAAGAAAAACATGACCTGGTGTTACCAATATTCCTTACAGGGTAAAATTTCACCATCTAAGAATTAATATCTCTTTATTTCTCAAAAATGTTGCCCTGATTGAATTAAAAATTAAGTCTGACTTTGGAGTTGGAATGTAACTCTCTCCTCTAAATCCAAGCATGCTGTCAAAAGAAAAACTCAGAGTCTCTTTCTCATATCAGAAGAGTCACCTGGTGTGGGACAGAAAAATATCAAAACCTAGGGACTATCTTGTCACAAATATCTTTCCCCTCATCCTTATTTTTGACTCTTTAGAACCTTTCTTTGGATATATAGCTATCTTAAATTTTAAACTTTCCATTTTGATGTTAATAATGTTAAGTTTTCCACAGTGAACAATACGTTTTTCTAAGGGCAGTCTCTGAAAGAAGATGGGGCCCCACAACAGTGACTCTACCTGATCCATAATATTGTCATTGAGACAATAAACACCACTCAAGGATCAGCTTTGGACTACAAACTGCTCAGGACCATTCCAAGGTGACTAGTTGAGATGATCTACCTTCTTATAAGACTCTAGCTGGAACGTCAGATAAGAACTTCAGATAAGCCTTACCCTTTCCTAGAGACTGACTACCAAAGATATAGCTAGTCCTCTTGAGACTTACCCATTGCTTTAATTTTTTACAGGATCCAATAGAGATATCATCATCCCTCTAGACAGTAGGAATCAATTCTAAGAACAAGCTACCCCCTCTCCCAATAGGTGGGACAGATGGGTTTTTGGTTCTTCTCAGGATTATGGATAATTGTCATCTATAAAGGGTTGTAATATGTTGTTATGAGTTTGAAGGCAGGATAATAAAAATTTGACTCAGGAATCTCATTTGGCATGAAAATGGGGAGAACACATAGGATAGTATAATAACATAGATTAATATATCTACTATTAGGTCTAAATAATTTGCATTGGGAGGGATTCTTGTATATTGATAGAAAAGTAAAATTATTTTTGTATTATTAAGATAAATTTTATATTGATATAAATTCAAAATTATATTTGTCATATTGTATATGTTTCTTTTTAAGATAGAATATATTAGGTCCAAGACTTAGACTTTCCAGGAAGGAAAGCTATTGGAATAATCTCTGTAATTGGCATCAGTTACCTATGGCCTGGACATTTAGTATGTTTTTCATATTTGATGTTGTTCTTGGTGGTTGTAGTTTCATTTTTTTATGTTATTACCTTCCTTTTTCCTGCACAATACTCAATAGTTGTTCTTATTGTAAATAGTGCTATGTTAAAATTATAACTTTTTTATATAGAAAAAAAGCCCCAGGGCATGGTCTTGTCTGCCTACAACACAGATTAAAAGCTGAGTTCACATGCTCTCTTACTGTCATGCTCTATTGGGTGGTCTGAGCTGAGCAGGTAGGGAAGAGATGGCTTATAGTTAGTGCTCTTCACCCCTGGGCAGAATGACAATATGAAGGCAGATGGATCAACGGTGGCATCTTGACTCTATATTAGTGAGTGTTTGTCCCTATCCCATACCTAAATAAATTCTTGAGAACCCCAGTTTTTAAGATCACCTAGGCTTTTATTTTTTAATTTTTAATTGATTTTATTGAGCTATGTATTTTTCTTTGCTCCTTTCCCTTACTCTCCCCTCCCTGCTACCCTCTCCCATGGTCCCCACACTCCCAATTTACTTAGAAGATCTTATCTCTTTCTATTTAGCATGTAAACTAGACCCATGTATGTCTCTCTTAGGGTCCTCATTGTTTTCTAGGTTTTGGGATTATGAATTGTAGACTTTTTTTGTTTTATGTCTAAAAGCCACTTATGAGTGAGAACATATGATATTTGTCTTTCTGGTTATTGGTTACCTCATTCAATATGATGTTTTCTAAATACATCCATTTGCCCTCAAATTTCAAGGTGTCATTATTTTTTTCTGCTGTGTAGTACTCCATTGTGTAAATGTACCACATTTTCCTTATCCATTCTTAGGTTGAGGGGTACTTAGGTTGTTTTCAGGTTCTGGCTATGACAAAAAAATGCTGCTATGAACATAGTTGAGCACATGTCCTTGGTACGATTGAGCATCCTTTGAGTATATACCCAAAAGTGGTATTGCTGGGTTTTGATGAAGGTTGTTTGCTAATTTTCTGAGAAATCACCATACTTATATCCAAAGGGGCTGTACCAGTTTGCATTCCTACCAGCCATGCAAGAGTGTACCCTTTCCCCCACAACCTCTCCAGCATAAATTATCATCAGTGTTTTTCATCTTGGCTATTCTTACAGGTGTTAGATGGAATCTCAGAGTTGTTTTGATTTGCATTTCTCTGATGACTAAGGATGTTGAACATTTACTTAAGTGTCTTTCAGCCATTTTAGATTCCTCTGTTGAGAGTTCTCTGTTTATGTCTGTACTCCATTTTTTTAAAATTGGATTATTTGTTCTTTTGATGATCAATTTCTTGAGTTATTTGTATCTTTTAAAGATCAGCCCTCTGTCCAATGTGGGGTTGGTAAAGACCTTTTCCCATTCTGTAGGCTGCCATTTTGTCTTGTTGGCTGGGTCCTTTGCTTTACAGAACCTTTGAAGCTTCAGGAGGTCCCATTTATTAAATGTTTCTTTCAGTGTCTGTGCTACTGGGGTTATAATTAGGAAGTTGTCTCTAGTGTCAATGTATTCAAATGTAATTCTCACTTTCTCTTCTATGAGGTTCAGTATGGTTCGCTCTCTGTTGAGGTTTGATCCATTTGTACTTGAGTTTTGTGCATGATGATAGATATGGATATATTTTCATTCTACTACATGTTGATATTCAGTTATGCCAATACCATTTGTTAAATATGCTTTCTTTTTTCTATTTTATCTTTTTTGCTTCTTTGTCAAGAATCAGGTGTTTGTAGGTGTGTGGATTGATATCTGGGTCTTCAATTTGGTTCCATTGGTCCTCCTATCTGTTTTTATGCCAATGCCAGGCTGTTTTCAGTACTATAGCTCTGTAGTAGAGCTTTAAGTCAGGGATTATGATACCTTCAGACAATCCGTTATTGTACAGTATTGTTTTGGCTATCCTGGGTTTTTTTGATTTTGAATATGAAGCTGAATTTTGTTCTTTTGAGGTCTGTGAAGAATTTTGCTGAGATTTTGATGGGCATTGCATTGAATCTGTAGATTGCTTTTGGTAAGATTGCCATTTTTACTATGTTAATTCTACCTGCCCAAGAGCATGGGAGATCTTTCCATTTCCTGGTGTCTTCTTCAAATTCTTTCTTCAAAAATTTAAAGTTCTTGTCATACAGGTCTTTCACTTGTTTGGTTAGAGTTACTCTAAGATATTTTATCCTATTTGTTGCTATTGTAAAGGATGATGTTTCTCTGATTTCTCTCTCATCCCATTTATCATCTGTGTAAAAGAGAGCTACTGATTTTTTTGAGTTAATCTTGTATCCTGCGATATTACTAAAATTGTTTATGAGTTGTAGAAGTTCCTTGATAGAATTTTTGGAGTTGCTTATGTAAACTATCATATAATCAGCAAATAGTGAGAGTTTAAAGACTTCTTATTTTCTAATTTGTATCCCTTTGATCTCCTTTTGATGTCTTATTGCTCTAGCTAGGACCTCAAGAACTATATTGAATAGATATGGAGAGAGTGGAAAACCTTGTCTTGTTCCTGATTTCAGTGGTTTCACTGTGAGTTTCTCTCCATTAAAGTGAAAAAAAAGTGAGTTGGAAATTACTGGTTTCATGAAGTTCTAGTTTCTTATAGCACTTAAATTAAAAGACTGTGTTTCAGGCAAATATTGCTATAGGGAATTTCCTAGAAAATGTCTCCAAAGTTGCCACTTAAAGGTGTGATTTTTAAAATCCTTTATTCAGAGCACAGATAGGTAAATGTAATTCCTCTCAGGAAAGTTCTGTCGAACTTAGGGATTTAAAGAACTCTCAGAGGAATTTCATGGCAAGTAAAGGAGGGTTGTGCAGGTAGTTTTTGTCTAATATTGTGGATCCCTATAATATTTTTAGGAGGTCTATTACATTTTGAAGAAAATTATGTTATCTAAAACACAGGTAGATTGTACTGAAGTCAATAGAAAACTGAATAACCTCAACAGTCATACAGTGCTTGAATATACACATTCTACTGTAAGAAACCAAGTTCCAAACCTTTCAGCTATAATCACAGACTCACTTCATTGATAAGAAAGGGTGCATAGGGCTGGGGAGATGTCATAACAGCTACGACCACTTTGTGCTCTTGCAGAGGAACTGGGCCATATTCCCAGAACTCACATCAGATGTACTATAACTGCCTGTAGCTCTAGTTCCAGGAGATAAAAAACAAAACTGTTATGGCCTCCACAGGGACAAGGAATGCACATAGTTCATATACTTACATATATGAACTGAGATATTTTAAAAAATCTTTAAGAAAGAAAGTTGGTATTCATTAACTGAACTATCATTCTGCAGAATGGAGTTAAATTTAAGTTATAAGACTTATTTTTTTGCATCTCATTCCATTTCAAAAGGCTTCTTTACTGATAAGAGGAAGAGGAGATGGAGGAGGGGTACCAATTTTTTTAACCTTTACATGGGTCTTAACCAACTAGTTTCTAAAACAGGAAAGTTTTGTTTAAATGGTCCATTGCAAAAATGGTTGGCACTTTAATTCATAGAAACCAGCAACACATTGGAAGTTAACTGGGATCTATTAAAATTATTGCTAGGATCAAAACAAACTGAGAGATGATTGGCCACCGTAGCTTAGAGTGACTAGCTAGGAAAGTCATGACACTTCCATGAGAAGAGGGCAAAGGACGTGAGCCAATCACTGATCACATAATAGGATCGGGCAAGAAAGCACAATTATTTGGGAATTAGATCTCATGAGCTCTGAACATCATAGCTGTCAGCTGCGTTTCTTCCCTTTTACTGAAAATAGATTTTTTTCTTACATAATATATCCTGATTGTGGTTTCCTTTTCCTCTACTCTCTGATTTCCTCCCCACCTCTCCCCTTATCTAGCTCCACCCAATTTCTATAGCTCATTAAAAAAACAAAAAGGCTTCTACGGCAGAATAATAAAGAGAAATAAAACACAGTGAGATAAATTAAAAACTAACACATCATAATAGGACAAAGCAAACAACCTAAAGGAAAAGAGCTCCAGAAAAGTCACCAGAAACAGATACAGATACAGACACCCACTCACTCACACACTCAAGAATCCCGTAAAAACACTATACAGGAAACCATAACATATACTTAAAACAACCCTGTGAATGCTGCCTCAGTCTCTGTGAGTTCGTATGTGTATCAGTCCTGTTGAGTTAGAGGACTTTATTTCCTAGTTGTCATCTCTTATACTCTTTCTGCCTCCTCTTCTGCAAGATTCTGGGAACCCTGAGGGAAGGGACTTGAAGAAGACATCTTTAGGCCTGAGTGTTCCAAGGTCTCTCACTCTCTGTATGTTTTCTGGCTGTGGCTCACTGTGTTTGTTGTCATTGCAACAGGAGGAAGCTTGAGCAAGGTATTGATCTATGAATATAGCAGAATGTCATTAGTAGTTTTATTGTTGCTACATTCTTTTAGTAGAACAATAGGATTTTGTTTTAGCCTAGATGCCTGGGCTATCTAGTCTGAGTTTCTTGATCACCCATGCAGCATCAGGCACAGGTTCCATCTCATGGAGTTGGCCTCACATCAAATCAGATATTGGTTGTTTACTCCCAGATTGTGTCACCATTTTGGTACCACATTGTAGTTTGTGCCACCATTGCACAAGTATGTCTAGCAGCCAGGACACCATTGTAGATCAAACCATTTGTAGCTGAGGTTTTGTTTTCTCCTTTGGTAGTGTGCAGAGTGCTTTCATGTATCAAAGATGTTATAACATAGGAGTGAAGTCTCTATTTAGGCACCAGATGAATATTTCCATATTCAAAGAATTGAATTTGTATTGTCTTCATGAGTACATTTGTCTTAGGGTTTCTATTGCTGGTAGGAGACACCATAACCACAGCATTTCTTATAAAGAAAAACATTTAATTGGGTGGCTTATGGTTCAGAGGTTCAGTACATTATCATTATGGGTGGATATAGCAGCATGCTGGCAGACATGGTGCTGGAGGAGCTGAGTGTCCTACATCTTGATATGCAGGCAAGAGGAAGTGGATGGTGATATTGGGAGCATGTTGAGAAAAGAAGTCCTCTAAGCCATACCCACAGTGACATACTTCCTTCTCAAGGCTGCACCTACTCCAACAAGGCCATACCTCCTAATAGTCTCACTCCATTTTAGGGTCATTTTCTTTCAAACCACCACAATATTCTCGTCATCAGTTTGTTGACAATATCCTGGATTGTTTGTAGTTTTCCATGGGTCCCGTTTGGTGAACGATTCAATTAAATGTAACCCTATCTTGGTACAAGAAACTTTGGTGGCAAGAGATGGGCAGTTGAGACTTTAATCTCCCCATTATTGGTCAATTTCACTTAGGTTGCCTACATATGTGCATATTTTTAAGGAAGCTTCTACTATATTAGGTTTCCATACTAACCCTCAATGTCCCTTTATTTTAGCTCTCTCCATGTTTCCTCTATTTCCCCTTTCCCTTCTTGCTTCATCATCTTGTTCCAGTCCCTAATCCATTTGTAACTACTCTATTTTCCTTTCCTAGGGAGATCTCTCTGTCCCCTATAGTTATTTACTCTGTACATAACCTCTGTGGTGCTATAGATTGCAGTTCATTTATCACTGATTTAATTGTTAACATCCACATTTGGGTTCTGGGTTACATCATTCAGAATGATTTTTTTTCTAGTTCCATCCATTTAGTAAGGTGAGTTCTTAATATTATCCTTAACCACCCTTGTAGACTTTTCTATGACTCATATGTTTTCAAAGACAAAGAAACTTACAGTTTATGTTTTTGTAGTTACTATTGTATACCTGAATCCAAAGAAGAAATCTAGTTTGTTTTCAAAGGACACAGTTTTAATATCGTTATCACATGACTTCTCTTTTTCTTTCTATCACTCTGATCTTTGATTCTATCCTTTGGTTGCTTGATATCTTTTCTTACATTTGGAACTGAATTTAGAAGCAGTTCTTCCAATTCTATTTTAAGAATATATCTTTAATATGATCACATTTCATCTGTATATTGAAATGGTAGTGTATATCTATATATACTATGTATAGTAACCAATATTTACGTTTTCTGAACCTCTTATCTTGCTCCCAGTATGTATGCATATGTTTATGTATAGGTAGGTATATATGTATAAATGTATAGATGAATGAAGAAATGTGAAGCCTCAATATTAGTCTTCCAAATCACATCTGAATTTGAGCAGTTATCTTGGAATCATGTAAAGACTTCTTGGTCTAGCCCAACTCATACTTCCTAATCCAGTATGGGATTTCCTTTTGTGACTTCAGTTGCTTCAAATGCCTCTTCCTTGCATTCCAGCCTCATTGATTTCTCTTGCTAGTCTTAATACATGACAGTCATAGCAACAGTGTAAATCTTCCTGGGAACTTTCCATTCTTTTGTATTACTTCTCCCAGATACAGTGTGCCTGGCTTATTATTGTTCATTCTCTCCAGAGAAGATCTCTGACAATTCCATTTCAGGTCCCACACAGACATCTAGAAATTCACGTTTCATTATGCTTTTGTGGCTTTCATAGCATTTATTACTACTTGATTTTATTGCACTTTTGCATTTAATATTCATATCCTTTCTGTAGAAAATGAACTTCAACAGAAAGTAAACTTTGTGTCTTCCGCAATATATTCACCTTTTTAGACTTTACTCACCTAAACAGATATACTTGCTTTCTTTTCTTAGACTTGAATCATTTTTCTACCTTTATCTCTCCATTCCTGCTTCCATTTACACTCCCTCCATGTTGTTCTTTTGAAGTATTTCCTTCCATCATAATATTAAGATAGTCTGGTAAAATCAAATATGCTTTGTTGTGAAAAAGCTCTTTCTTCAAGACTTCTTCCAAAGAACATTGATATTATTTGGATATATTTCTTTCTAGATTGCTGCACAGACACGAGCTCAGGACATCTTTTCTGTATTCTTTTGAGCTAATTGTTCTTTACTACCAAAAACTTACTTTAAGTTATTCTTCTTCATTTTAAAACAAGCACTGATAAATTCTGTACCATTTTATCCTCTTGTTTACCTGATCGGAAAGGCTCATGTAATTAGCAGTCAGGTGCATAAGGTAACCACATAATGTGCCGTCCACACTGACAGATTTGTGTGGCATGTTGAAGAATTTTAATCTTATTGTACTGGAGGGGACTTTGTCATGACAACTTTAATTGTCTATTCAACACATTCCCTGTTTCTACGTTGGTCATTCACGAGTTGCTGTGATGATGTTCTACATAATTCATAAGCCCTGCTCTGGGAAAGCATCAAGGCAAAGAGTCCCATTACCACCTGGAAGTCAGCCTGAATTCCAATTTGGCAATTGTGGACTAACTTCTCTCTCTCTTGAAGCTGCACTTCTGCCTAGTTTTAATATACAGAAAGTCTCCACTGCCTGTCTCTATTCCTCTCTGCTCTTTGCTGTCTTGTCACTGGTGAGTTCTGGTGTGTCCCCGTAATTGCTTGCTTAGTGTCACTACCCACAGATTTCCTCAAACATTCACCTTATGAAAGCAGATAAAAGTCCATTTGTATTATTTATCACCAACACCTGAAGAAGAGTAATATGAGATGCCAAAAATACAGTAAATAAACATATGGAATATGCATTGAATGATGAGCAAAGAAGGAATGATTACCTTGGCAACCTCTTCTCTGTTTGTTATGTACTGTCTCACTACTTTAGCCAGTGTTTCAGAAATGTAGCCTCTTAACAAGATGTTTAAGGTTTAAATTGAAAAAGGGGCTTAAGTCAGTGGTAGAGTTTTTCTCTTGTATGTTCAAGGCTCTAGGTTCGAACTCCAGCACTGTACTAAGAATGTTAACTGCATGAAGAGCAGAGGCAAGAACTTGGCACTTAGAGTGACCTTACAACCTCCTTGGGTGAAGCTTCACTGGGTGTGTTTCGACATCTGTGATGTTCTGTGTACAAACAACCAAGTCAGGAGCTCAGAAAAAAATAAAATCTACTGGTAAGTGGCGACTATTTTAATGGTTTTTAATGGTGATTTATTTTTACTAATTTCTGATCTTAAGACATTATCCAAGGCACATTCTTCTGAGTCAGATTTTCCCTAGGAACCAAAGAAAGCATCTGAAGTATTTCTGTAGGCAGTGCCAATGGAGCCGTTTGTCACCCTTACGTCTCCATCCTCCATATGGAAAGCAGTTTACAGAAGTGTGGGGAGGTCCCAAGTCCCCAGTGAGTGAGCTCTCATCATAGCAGACATGCACACTCGTGAGGATAAATGCATGCTTAGCTGCTTATCATAGGCTCCAAAGAAGTTATCTGACTCAAACATGAAAACTTGGCTTACTTTGCCAGCCAATGGGGTCAGATCTGTCAAAAACACCAAATTGCTTCACATTCTATGACACCTGCTACAGTAAAAGAAGATCAGGTCCTGGAAGGAAGCAGCCAATCAGGGACTTTGGCAAGAGCTTTGGCAGCTGTGGGTAATGGAACAGTTGTCTTCTATGTGCACTTTGGTATTGACTGCCACACAAAAGGTATTGTCTCATGCTGCTTCATGGAGGCGCAGTGCCTTCCTTGGGAAAACTTTTCTCTATACACCTATGAGAAAATGTACTGCATAGAAGAGTTATAGAGCTCTGTGTCTCTAAGAAGGGAATGATTAATTGGTTTATCTGGGAAAACAACTACAACAAAATCCCAGCAAAACAAACCAAGTATTGGACAGTTATTTACATTCTGCTGTTCAATTGAACTTTTCACATGCTTATGTCTAATTTATAGTAAATCACTAGTTCTAATAGGTCTTAATAATAAAAGCCTGGAGACAGATGTTGCGGGAAAGGCTGAGCTATCAGAGAGATAAAGGAGCAAAACCACAGCCTTCATACCTCTCAACTTCCAGCCACAGCCATAACACTTCCTGTCTGTCTATTTAGACCTCCAGATATCTATGGTTAGCTAGTGGCTAGTTCTGCCTTCTCATCTTCAGGCAAGCTTTATTTGTACAAACAAGATATCACCACATCATACCATTACAAACCCCATTTTGAGGTTGGAAGATATCAGATGCCCATATGTGTTACCTGTAGTATCTGTCCTTTCAAGCAGAGGATGCCCAACAGCTGTGTACTTTAAAGAACTTTCTCCAAAATGGTGACTTTTGTGATGCTTTTTCAAGTGCTTATTGCAACTTATTAAGTTTAAGGCAGCCAATCTGATTCTTGGGAACTATGAGACCACTTAGTATGTAAAACTTTTCTTTCATGGCAAGAATGTGATACTGTACTGGAAAGAAATATAATAAAATTGCTAAACTTTAGATTTAAGTTAATATCAGCAAACTTACTTTAAAACAGTGATTCTCAACCTTCCTAAAGCTACTGCTCTTTAAAACAGTTCCTCGTGTTATGGTGACCCCCAACAATAAAATTATTTTGTTGCTATTTCATAACCGTAATTTTGCTATAGTAAGAATAGTAATGTAAATATCTGGTATGCAGGATATCTGATATGCAACCCTCATGAAAGGGTTATTTCACTCCAAAGTAATCATGACTCACAGGTTGAGAACCACTTTGAAGTTTAAAGGGATATATATATATTAACTTCAATGGCTACTATTCATAGGCCTGAGGACACAGTTGCAATGTATCAATGATTGAGCAATTTAATCATGCTGTTTACATTGTGTTTTATTTCCCACTTCAGAATGAGAGATTTTAAATTAAAAAAAGACATTAAAAGACATCTCAGTGATTCCCTTCCACACTGGAGACAGGCCTTTGATGGACTTTTTTGCTGTATTTATTAGCTGTGTGTTGTTGTCACTATTCAAACTTGATTTGTCACTGAACTATTTAATGCCATTAACAAGTGATCTTTCCTTTAGGCAGAAAGTAAATTATATACTTAGTAGTATGATGGAGACTTTGGTATCTGAAATGTCTGGCTACACTGGAAGATTTACACACAACATATTTACCCAAACAATCTTATAAACAGAAAGAAAGTGTCAGACTTATGGAATGACAGGAACTTTGGTTGTAATTTTTTTAAAAAAAAAACAGTGGCACAAGAGAGAAAGATGCCATGAGACGGAGCTCATGTGGAAGACTTTAAAAAAAATTAGGGGAAAGGGAACGTAAAAGGAGGGAAGTGGGAAAGTGGCCTCTGGGAACAGAAGCAGGAGAAGAGAGGAGAGAGGCAGAGAGGCAGAGGCAGAGGCGGGGCAGGGAGGGGGAGACAGTCATAGAAAGAGAAAGGGAGAGATGGGAGGTGGGCAGGGCCCTTTTAAAAGGTAATATAGTGAATGAATGAAAGAGGTACTCTTAGTGGCTACAGCTGAGGATGTAGCCTGTCAGAACCTTGAGGGCAGGCCAATATAGATGCCCCAGTACTAACAACTTTGCCTACTCTGAACCAAGAGATCAAAAGTATAGGCAGGTTTTGGTATTAGTCAAGATTTTCTAGAGGAACAGAGCTTGAATAATATATATCTCCTTCTAAATAAATATAGATTTATTAGAATGGCTTAAAGGTTGTGGAACAACTAGTCCAACAAAGCCTGTCTACAAATGGAAGTTTCAAGAATCCAGTAGTTGTTCAATCCATGAGGCTGTCTGTCTCAGCTGGTCTTCAGTATATAACAGAATACCAAAGTAGGCTGTAATGACAGTTAAGGAATGGACTTGCCGGTGAGAGTGAGAGAAAGCAGTCAGAGAAAGCAAGTTTTCTTCTTCTACATCCTTTATAAAAGCTGCCAGAAGAAGGTGTAGATCAAATTAAAGATGGATCTTCCAACATCACAAGATCTGCATTAAAAGTGGGTCTTCACACTTCGAGTGGTTTAATTAAGAAAAATAAGCCTCTCAGCTATACCCAGCAGCTTGGGCTTTAGTTAGTTCTAGATGTAGTCATAGTTCTAAACATAGCCATTACAGTCAAGTTGACATCCAAGAATAGCATCACTGTCATAATCAGTATTCAATCCCAAGAATTATCTTCATACAAGCTCCCCACTCTCTCCTGTCAAGTATGCAGGGCTCACATGATAGTTTCAGTATTCTAACTAAGTGTTCATGTTCTTAAGACAAAAATGTCTCTTGGCTTCTCTCTTTTGTTAGTAAAATAATTTTGGCTTTATAACCATGTATTAATTTCAGTGTTACAGCATCGTGATGTATACACATATTTTCAAACTTCCATGACAGTTTACTTCTATTGTGCCCACAAATTTCCTTTCTTAATTATAAGTATTGAGTGTGTATGTATACATTATATACATATGTATAATGTTCAGGATATTTTATGAACTTTGAAAGGATTGGGAATTGTTTCTTGTATCTTTATTCAAATATTTCTGGCACTTAAAAAGTACTTAACAATAACTAGTGAACAAATAATTTTGAAATAATGATTACTGTAATATGGATATTTTAGAAAATGTATCGTTTAAAGCACAATTTATTCTTTAAAAGGTTTGAATTGTAAAAACAGGATATTATTATGATTGTTAGTTTAATCTCAAAGTATTAATATATGTAGAGAAATTTCTCCCTAGAAAGATCCTTAAGAGCCCCTAGAAGTCATATCCTTGCATGATTTGTATGTATATTGTGATTTTATAATTCTTTTGGGAAGTAAAAATATGTTTTTGTAGATTCAGTTTTACAAACTAGGAAAAATGCTAAGTCTAAGACATCAATGGTCTTATCCAGCTGTGAATCCTGTAGACTACATCATCAACCTCACAGGCAAAATGTATGCTTATATAATGATGCATAACTGTTATAGGGCATAGGTAACCAGTCATTCCGCTATTGAATTGATGGCCTCTTCATAGGAGAGAATACATGTTTGATGCTGTAAACTGAATAAAAATCCCATAAAATAAGAAATGGTAGTCCCAGGTAGAACCTAAAATTTTTGTCTAGTTAAATTTTAGTATCCCAGGACCAGCTCTCTCATCTGTCACAGGAGGACATCTTTTCCTCACCCATGGTTCTGGTATCATAAGAATGGGAGAACTAGCCCTGATTCTCATTTGTTGTAGGGAGGCCACTAGAATGTTTCTGGTCACCCTCTGCTTGTTTGTTTCCTAGCTACCCAGACTCCCAAAATAACCACACAGAAACTGTATTAATTAAATCACTGCTTGGCCAATTACTTAAGCGTATTGCTAGCTAGCTCTTACATCTAGAGTTAACCCATCTCCATTATCTTATATTTTACCATGAGGGGCATGGCCTACTGGCAAGGTTTTAGCATGCCTGTCTCTGACGGCAGCTCCATGGCTTCTCTCTGACTCTTCCTTTCTTTCTCCCAGCATTCAGTTTAGTTTTCTCCACTTAGTTCTACTCTACCCTATCAGGCCAAGCCAGTTTCTTTATTAACCATTGGTATTTGCAGCATATAGAGGGGAATTCCACATTACCTCCCCTTTTCTGTTTAAATAAAAAGGAAGGTTTTAACTTTAACATAGTAAAATTGCATATAACAAAACAGCTATCAAGCAAGAATTAAAGTTACAATATTTATATCTAATTTATCTTTCATGATAACTAAGAAAAACTATAAAACTATAACTACATATTCTTCAACTCCATCAAAGACTCCAGAAGGGTATAACATTACTTAAGTAAACAGGAAGTGCATTGCAAGCAACTTCCAGAACTCTAGAAATGACCGAGACATCTCATTGCCAGACAGTCAGCCAAAGTTCTTCTGTGTTGTGTCATCCAATCTTCAGGCCATAGGCCCATATATCCAGTAGACTTTTCCATGAAGCAGGAAATTCGAAGATCTGTTCTGCCTTGCAATGGCAAAGTCCATCAGTTGCTTTCTTCAGTGTCCTGCAGAATATCTGGCAAACTCTTCCATGAAGCAGAAACCCAAAGGATTGTCTCACCTTAAGGCAAGTTCAGCAGTCATTTCTTTGTGGATCCTGCATGTCCAGTTCATCAAGCAGTCTAGGCAAGAACAGTTTCTTGCCCAAATGCCTAACAAACTCCATAAGGAGCCTCTTTGATGCCCATCATCCTCTTGAAGTAATTGTTGCTGCCAGGAGCAGACATGTCTCATTGTCATGAAAAGTCCTAAGTTCTTAAACATTTTAAATGCCATATTTTGTTGTCTTTGAAAGGTTTGAAGAATGCCTATCCATCTGAAATATATGTCTATACATCTAGAAATCTAAGTAACATGACTACGAGCTTGACTATTATAGATGATTATCTATTAACCTATATTTCTTAATTATACATTACATTTTTAAATGCGCTTCACAAACACAATACCTTAATCAAGAGCAGAAATATACATGTAACAAAATTGACCATAAATTTGTATCAATAAATCAAGATCCATACCAATGCAAATCTCTATAGCATATCCCCCTTTAAATGTAAACAAACATTTATAAACAATCATTTAGGGAATTTGGGCATAGTTCTCCCTAAACTAGTTTCTGCTGTTTGTTCAATGAAATCTTTTTTGGGGGGTGTTCAAGGCAACCTTTCAGGGATTCTTGGTCCATCAAACCACATTAGTCTGGAAGGAATCCATAGGTTCTCATATTCTGTGAAAACAAAAGCAGACCCTCTTTTCCAAAACAACATATCCTTACACCCATATTTTGAAATTAATATGCCTTTAGAGTATATATTCTGGTTTAGTGGAACAGTCTATACAATGAAATGTCTCTCTGTACTTAGCTCATTCATAGTCAAAAAATTCATAGAAAACACAATAGTATACATAATCCAGACTCTCTGTGAATTTTCCATTTTTACTTGACTTATTTTTCTTTATTCTTTTTAATCTATGTCTGTCTGTACTCTGTCTTTTTAAATGCTTTGTATTTTTTAAAACCACTTACTTCCTTCTATGACTCTCTATACTCTTTATCTTAGCTCTTCCAAGCTTTGTGACCCATTTAGAAGTCTTTTTCATATGAATTTACCTTTATTGTGTATCAGTAATTATTTTTAGAAGAGAAATGATTGTAAAAATGCTAAGCACTTCTTAATAACTTAAACTACTCAGCGGTAAAAAACAAGGACATCTTGAAGTTTGCATGCAAATGGATGGAAATAGAAAACGCTATCCTGAGTGAGGTAACCCAAACCCAGAAAGATGATTATGTTATGTACTCACTCATTAGTGGACCCTAGCTATAAAATAAAGGTCACCAAGCACTTAGCTCACAAGCCCAGAGAACCTGAATACCTAGGTGAACCCAAAGAAAGCATACACAGAACCTCCTGGAAGTTGGAAGCAAACAGGATCATCAAGCAAAAGTTGGAAGCCAGGGGCGGGGATAGAGGTGGGAGAAATTTCATCCGATGGATGGAGATAGAGACAGAGACCCACATTCACATCAGAGCAATGGATTGAGCCCCCAAGGTGCAGGTGAAGAG
>PVIU01025380.1:0-23753 GCA_004026605.1 Ondatra zibethicus
TGCTAAGGAGGAAACCAGGGCCTCATGATAGTCACTTGCTTTTGGGGAAAAAATTACTAGGAAATGTTTTATTTTCATTATAAATTAATACTTGAGAGTTTACATTCCATGTTTTAGTCCTAGTTTATTCTTTATTCTTTTACATTAAATAAATTCTGATAATAACAGTGTTCCCATTATAATGGATGTCCAAACCTTTTGTGGAATAGGTGTTGAAGACAAGTAATTACCTTCTGTGCAGGATTACTGGGTCTTTTGAAATCACGTGATCTTCAGCTTTACCCATTGCTAGCTTAGGCTGAAGGTTTTCAGGTCTGCTAAATTGGTTTTCAGTTGTCCATCTGTTTCTGTTTTCCAAATTTTTATATCTACTGTCTTCTCTTCCCCATTCTTGGGAGTTTATACTTTAAATGTAAGTAAGCAAACAAAAATCAGCCTTTTTATTATAGCTATAAGAGGGCTTGGAGAAGAGTAGTGATTAGAGGTGGGCATTTAGCTGACCATGGTGATGCACTTCTTCAGTCCCAGCACTCATGAGGCGGGCAGATCTCTGTGAGTTGGAGACCATATAGTGAGTTCTACATAGTGAGGTCCAGGACGGAAGTGTGTGTCTAACTACTGTCTTTACTAGGAAGTCACTAATTAGAATATTGACTTAGAATCTTTAAGAGTTCAGTCACCTTGAGTGTGCTTCATTTTTCTGGTTTTAAAATGTTTTTGTAGGTGTGTGTGTGTGTGTGTGTTTAATTGCAAATGACCATTCTTATAAACTTTTATTCAGTTAGCCTCAGTCACCCTTTCCTGCTCTTAAAATTATTATTTCTTTTATCATAATGTTGTAGCAAACTCCTATAATCCTAGCAGTTGTGAGGGAGAATCAAGATTTCAAGTTCAAAGGACATGGTACAAAGTGAAACCCTATTAAACAAAACAGTGCCCAACCTGGGTGTGGTGACATGCCCCCTATGGTCTCAGCTTCTCAGAAGGCTAGGTCAAAAGAAGCTAGGCCAGAGGATAGCTTGAGGCCAGGAGTTGGAGGGGAACCTGAGCAATGTAGTGAGACCGTGATATATCTATCTGATACATATTTGATGTAATGGATTCAAACAATAAAAAACCATATGTAGTAAAAAGTTGTCTTTTCAAACTCATCTAAGTCTTCAGAGGTAATCATTGTTTATGTTTAGTCTTTAATTAGATTTACTCTCAATTTATCAATGTATTTTTTAAATGAAGTAAAACTATATAGTTCTTTTAAGCTTTAGTATTTTATTTTTAACTATTACATTAGTTTCCTTTCTAGTGGCTGTGACAAAATACCCTGAGAAAAGCAACTTAGGGAAGAAAGAGTTGATTGTGGTTTAGTTTGAGAGGGGATGTACTCCATCATGGTAGTGGAAGCATGGGGCTAGCCTGGCAGTCAGGAAGCAGAGAAATTACATTTTACCTCACAGGGGCAGTTGAGAGCCATGATGATCTAGGACCAGGCTATAAGACCCCAAAGCCTGCCTCGATGCACTTCCTCTAGCATGGCTTTGCCTCCCAAAGGTTCCCCAACTCCCCAAACAGTGCTGCTAGCTGGGGGCCAAATTTTCAAACAAATGGCCTTGTGGTGATATTTCATATTCCAACCACAAGCATGAAGGTATGTATTTCATTTACCATTAGGAGCTAAAGGCTCAAGAATGACGCCTGGTACATATTAAGCACTGTGACAACCATTAGCTGCCATCACTGTTGTGGTTGCATAGTATTCATTGTTTCAACATTGACATTAAGGTTGTATCTAATTTTTCATTATCAAAAATGCATGATGGCATACCTTTAATTGCAGCACTTGGGAAGCAAATGCAGGTGACTTCAAGTTCAAGGCTAGCCTGGTCTACGTAGTGAGTCTGTGGACAACAAGGGCTGTATAGTCAGACCTTAACTCAAAACAAAACAAATAGTGGTACCATAGATATTCTTGTACATTCATGTTTTTTAACATGTGTACTCCACAGATTAAATTTCTACAATGAAATTTTAGTCAGAATAAATCAGTTATTACTTTTAATTTTGATAATTTCTCAAAGGATTGAGCCATTTACTATAGCTAGAAGTAGTATGTGGACGTTGTTTCTCACCAATGCAAGTTATATAAATGTCCTAGTTTTTGTTAGTTAAAGTAATGTACCTACTCCATGATAGTTCCAAACTCCTGTGACTATTGCCAAGGCCTGAATGTGCAGTTTTACCAAGATCCATAAGGTGGGGCTAATTTTCTGAGACTCTGTAGATTCGAGTTAATATACACAGTTAACAAAGTACAGCCACATTAACTCACTTTGCAAGAAGAGTGTTTGAGCATAGTTCCTAAAATTATGCCTTCATTTGTAGAATCCAGTATTACCCCAGATTTGGATTAGACAGCATGATAAATACCATGTGATTACTAATCTGTCTCAGACATAAATATCTGATATGGAAGTGTGGTGGATATCATAGACATGCACATGAAGTATGTAGGGCCTCTGAATCACTGTCCTCACATGAGATAATTACCTATAACTTATTCTATAATGTATATGTAGCTTTGAATAATCAAAATATATACACTTTGCCTGTAGGATACTACATTTTTTATACAGGGTATCTGTGTAGCCCTGTCTAGCCTGTAAATTACATAAGATATTTCTTATATAGATAGTTTGTAAGGCTTGTTTTAGGAGTCTTTTGTTCGTAGCGGTATACTGGTAAAATAAAAAATTAAGGCAGAATTTTTGTATCCTGCAATTAAACATGTCTTGACTTGAGTCTACACAGTGCTGCCTAAGTAAAAGTTATTCATGAGGGTACATGCCTATAATCTCAGCATTTAGAAGATCAAGGCAAAAGGATTGTGAGTTTGAGGCCAACCATGGAACTGGCAAGGGATGGGTATATCACTTACAATTTCTACATAGCGCTTGAAGCCAGTTCAAGGTCAGCCTGAGTCACGCCATGACTTTCTTGCTTCATGGATCCTTCCTACATACCCTTGAATAGTATGTAGAAATTGCCCCTCACTAATGCAAGCTGTATCTATGCCACCTCTGAGGCAGCAGTGACATAAGTAATTAATATGTGCAAAATCCCTTTTGCCTTAACATCTCAGAAACTGCCAATTCTTAGTATATATTTTAAAGTGTACTGTGTAACAGCTCAGGGCTGAAGAGAAACATCTCTGCCAAAGTTTTAACTATTTTGCAAGTTGGATGATGCCTAAAGTGAAAAGTTAGTTTAAATCATTTATTATTATTATTTTCAAGACAGGGTTTCTATGTGTTAACAGCCCTAGCTGTCCTGGAACTAGCTCTTGAAGACTAGGCTGGCCTCGAATTCACAGAGATCTGCCTGCCTCTGCCTCCCAAGTGCTGGGATTAAAGGTGTGTGCTTTCATTTTTATGTGCTCACAGCAATTTAAAAGTTTTTAAAATAGGCATTTATTGCTTACTGCTACATTGACAGAAAAGAAGTAGGTGGAGGGGAGACTAAGTATAAAAATATGTAATTTAGTAGGATATCCAAGCTAATTGAAATTGAAATAGGAAAATTGTCATGGCTCAGTAAATGCATAAAAATGTCAGAGGGGGTCTGAAATAATAACTCAATATAAATGAATGGGGTTTCACTCCAAAAGCCGCTAAAACAATAGTTTGCATGAACAAAAAATGGTTATATGGACTGTAGGAAGTAGTGGTCTTCTTGAACGGTAATGAACAAGAAGTCATTTGTAGTAGAGATGAGAATGGCAATAGAGAAGTTGCTCCACAGGAGGAACAGCAGAAGTGAGAGGACTAGGAGGTGCTGTGCCTCAGAGAACCCGGTACAGAAAGAAACTGATGGGATGCTGAGGATGTAGGCGAGAGAGCAGTGAACTAGACTGATCTATGGCTATAAAGGAGAAAGGTTTATTGTAAATATGGAACTGCCTCGTGGCTGTCTCTCACATGGTAGAGAATAGCTAGAGGTGTTGGGGGGAGTCCAAAGCTGCCATGGCTACCTCTTGGAAGCAGAGAGAAGTGAGAGGGTGGGTGAAGCCTTGCATGTTAATAAAGGGATAGTAGATGCAGGGAGGCAGGCATGCAAGCCAGAACAGCGTGGGAGCTAGGGGATCAGAAGAGCCTGGATTGCTTTGATATGCAACATGTTAACAGTGATAGCAACATGTTAATAGGGACCAAAGCAGCCTGGAAGATAGCATGGGCTTTGTTTGATACATACCACAGGTATTTGCCAGTAGGGAACCAGGTGCTCTGTTCACCAGAGGCAAGGGGAGATAAGGGAAATGGCTCTTTCTGACAGACAGAAACACAGGTTTCTGGGATATGTCCAGCGTGAGCTAAGCCCAGACTGTGTTAGGTCCCAAACCCCAACCCCTCCGCCCTAGCCCCAAAGAGTAGTGCTACATTAAATGAGTCTGGGCTGTGTTCTACCTGCATGTGTATCTGTACACCATGCAGGGGCAGTGCCTTTAGAGGGCATTGGATCCCCTGGAACTGGAGTCGCAAGACAGTTTTGAGCTCCCATGTGGGTGCTGGAATCAAACAGATAGATCTTCTAGAAAAGCAGCCAGGACTCTTTAACCATGAAGCCATCTCTCCAGCCCCATTAATTTTTGAAGGTGTGTGTGTGTGTGTGCATGCACACATGTACACATCTGCGCAAGTGCCCTTGGGAGTCCAGAAGTGATTGTTGAAACTCCTGGAGCTGGAGTTAGAGGTAGTTGTGAGCCACCTGATAATGAATACTAGGACCTGAAGTTTGTTCTTCCCGAAGAGCAGCATCTTAGCCACTGAAACATCTATCCAGCTCCAGATACTAATTTCCATTGAGAAAACACAGTCTAGAGCAGTTCACTAATGCTCTCACGTGTCCCTGTCTCAAGAGTGATCAGGAATTTTTGTTTTGAAGCTTGGGAATCTTCTGAGATATACGGGAGCTCTGTTTCATCTAATCCCACTGGCCAGGTGTGTAACTCAAGATGTTGGCTAGATAGACCTTTCCATTTAGTATATTGGCAACAAGAAGGGTAGGTTTTTGTGGAGTGGGAGAGAGGACTTCTAGGTTCCTGACTTACATGATAGTAGGTGTTGAGGACAATCAAAATAATAGAAAATAAAGAGGTACAGATTTTGAGGGAGACTGCTGATAAATTTAATGCATATACTATGTGTTAGGTTCCTCAAAGGACATCTAAATACTAATATAGTAAGAAATTAGATGAAAAACTTTGAAAATTGGGAACAGTTAAGGGTTCTTAAAATCACAGGACTAAATAAAGTGTCATTGATAGAGTACAGTTTTAGAAGTCACTTAAAGGCTAGAGAGTTGGCTCGGAGGATGAAGGGACGTGTGGCAACCTAAGACTGATCCCCAGATCCCACAGGACAGAGCCAGTTCCCATAAGTCATTTTCTGACCCTCATACATGTGTTGTGGAACACATGAGTGCATACATGTCGATTGAGAAGACTCAGGTTTAAATAAGGAAGGAGGAGGAACCCATGAGAAGACAAAGAACAATCTTTTAAAAGAAAAACTGCTTTAATCTGTACCATATAGTAAGATGCAGAACATAGACTGTTGATGTTTATCCGCACCGTATAGTAAGATGCAGAGCATAGACTGTTGAAGTTTCAGTGTCTGGTATCCTTCTGCTTCCACATCTTTTTAGCCCTTTAGCTCTTGTTCCTAAAGGTCCTTTTTAATGCCAGTTTTTAACTAGGAATCCCCGTAGAAATAGCTTGCTATTCTTTCCATCCTTTTTGGTGTCACTAGGCTTTGTTTGAGGAAGCTAGGGACTGGTTGACTGGTATGAAGAAACTGGTTTGAAGCAAGCTCAAATTTATTTTTTCTATTTGATACCCTAGAACATGGAGTTGTAACAGTCTTCCTCTGAGAACAGATCTGTACTGCTGTAGCTCAGTGTTTGTCACAGTGAAATAACGCACCCCTTTGTGAGGCTGCTATGTCAGAGATGTCCTTTCCAACTTTGGATTTTTGTTCCTTTAGACATGACTTTCATATTCATTACACTCAGTGTGTTCAACTTTTTCATCAGTCCTTTCCCCTTTGCAGTTAATGCAGCTGTCTTCAAGTTGCCTGAGTAGAATCTTGAGAATCACCCTTGATTCCACTTTCTCCCTTGTCACTCTGACTTTTGATACACGAGATAAAAATCCACAAACTTGTCTCCTAATTACCCCCATACTTCAAGCAGCTTTGATCTTCTACCCAGACTTTCGAGACATGTAACTGGCCTTCCAGCTTCCAGTCTTTTGTTCTCTAGGCTAAAATACTTCTCAGTAGTTTTCCTTTTACTCTCCTGCTTCAATTCTTCAGCAAGTGGAGGAGAGCTGGCTCAGTGGTTGAGAGTGTGTGCTGCTGTGCAGAAGGCCCGAGTTCCAGTCCCAGTAAATTCAGCTCCAGGCCCTTGCTTTAGTGGGCATCTGCACTTGTGTACACACTTGGACACACACACACACGTAATTAAAATAGTTTTTGCAACAGTTGTTCTTAGTTAAGCCCAAATTCAGAGACATGGTTTTTAGACATATTCATAGTCTACCTCTCATCTTATTGTTGCTTTTCTATTTCCAGTTCTCTGCGTTAGCCATGCCACTCTTAATTCCTTGTGCTGTTGGTACCAAACTTGAGATCACAGTCTGTGTCCCAAGAAGCCAAGTTTGGCAACTGATTCTATGATTATACTTTCATAGTCATCATCACTTCCAAATTTATGTATTGGTCAGATTTTTTTTCTTTTTTTTCAGTTTTAAGGTTTTTTTTTATTCAATTTACTTATCAACCACTGTTTCCCCTCCCTCTCTTCCTCATGCTCCCCAACACCTTCCCCCACTGCATCCTCCCATCCACTCCCCAGAAAGAGTAAGGCCTCCCAATGGGGAGTCAGTGAAGCCTGGTACATCAAATTGAGGCAGGACCAAGCCTCTCCCCGCTGCATCAAGGCTGATCAAGGCATCCCACCATAGTGAATGGTCTGCAAAAGGCCAGCTCATGCACCAGGGATAGATCCTGGGCCCACTGCCAGGGAACCCACTGTTAGGAATTTTTTGCTGACGCAAAAATCCCAATCAAGCCAAATGATAATGAGCCGAATTTAAGGATATCCAGGTTTAATGGGATTCCTGAGTTTTCTGGTGCCCCCGCCAGGGGAACCAGGAAAGGGGGGGAGGAGACAGGATGGGAGGCTGCCTCATCCCTCCTCAGGGGAGGGATCAAGGTTTGGCAGGCACAGGGGCGGGGCCTCCAAAGATGGAGGCCAGAGACCCACAAACAGACCAAGACACACAGTTGTCACCTGCATGGAGAGGGCCTAGTTTGGTTCCATACAGGATCCCTAGCTGTCAGTTCAGAGTCCATGAGGTTCCACAAGCTTGGGTCAGCTGTCTCTGTAAGTTTTCCTATCATGATCTTGATACCACCCCCCACACACCCCTTCCTTGCTCATGTAATTACTCCTCCCTCTCTTCACTGATCTCTCAGAGGTCAGCCCAGTGCTTGGCTGTGGATCCCTGCATCTGGCTTCCATCAGTTATTGGATGGAGGTTCTATCATGACAATTAGGGTAGTCACCAATCAGATTACAGGGGAAGGCCAGTTCAGGCACCCTTTCCACTATTGCTAGGAGTCGTAACTGGTGTCATCCTTGTGGATTGCTGTGAATTTTCCTAGCATCAGGTTTCTCCCTAAACCCATAATGGCTCCCTCTGTTGAGCTATCTCTTTCAATGGTCTCCCTCTGCGTCCCTCCCCCAACTTGCCCATCCTGTTCCCTCTTGTTCTCATTTCCCCTATCCCCTCCCCTGTTACCCCCCACACCCCCAGTTTGCCCAGATCTCATCGATGGTCAAATTTTTTGACATTGACTTTTTCATATCTGACCAAGTAACTCCTTCCTGTTCATTCCTTTTAATGTAGCATGAATATTATTTAGAGAATTTTCTACAGTACCTGAATTAACTTAGTTGTATATTTTTATAGTATCTTTTTTCATATGACAGCATTTAACATGTTAAATTTTTAGATGCTAAGCTCTGTGAGGTAAGAAATGCTGCTGTCATGCCTGCAAACTGTTCATAGATGGCTAGATTTGCCTGAACTTCTCTTTCTGTCACCAGTAGTGTTCATGTATAGGCTGAACAGCTTAAAATTTGGAATGGAAAGCCTGTAAGTCCGTTCCAGTCGGGAGACTTTTTCCCCCCAATTGTAAAAGTACAATTAGCTTCTTTAAAAGAATTTGTAATAAAATATAAACAAATTTCTCCAAATTAAAATTCAGTTAGATATTGACTATTGAATATTCAGTGGCTAATGGTATAAAGAGAACCCAAGAAATACTTCAAATTTAGAATATAATGATTGGAATTTTAAAATTAGTATTGTTTTGCATTTCTTGTAGGTGAAATGAATCAAAAATACAAGGAGCTTAAAAAAAGAGAGGAAAATATGGATGGTAAGTGATGATCTTATGTAACTCTTAAATTGCCATTCACTTAAGACATTTGCCACATTGACCCATTGAGAAAAAGTGATGTTTTAAATAAAATTTGGTTCTGAGTGGATGAGTTCTGTATCCTGGAATTTTTCTTTTTTTTTTTCCTTTCGTTTAAAGCCTTGTCAAATCATTATCTATTATAGTATGATTTAATATGCAAATTGGATTGCTATACATAAAATATGGTTTTTAAAAATTAAAAATTTTTTAAATTTTTACTATACCATTGAGCTACCAAAAAGAATTAGTAGAAAATTATAATGGAAATACATTACAGAATGCATGCAGTGTTTATGCTGTTGTCTTACTAATAGTAAAATTATAACTAATTTCTAATTTTGAAGGTTCCATAGTAATAATTGAAGAAATGCAAAGTAGGGCAAAAGTATATATGAATTCTAGATTTGACAAATGGGTAATTTCTTAGAATATTTATTAATAATCTGGATAAATGATAAAATTCATCCTTAAGTCAGTATTTGATTCACTTAATGAAAAGGTATTTTTAGATGAAATAGTAATATTTTAGAATTTAGTAATATTCATTTAGTAATATTAATTTCAGAAATAAAATCAGCAGCTAACTATAAATGTTAATAATTATAGCTGTATCAAGGAAGTCATATATAAAAATGAAGTTTTTCTTATTTTTGAGGTATCAGCTATTTATTTTGAGCTTGTATGACTTTCAAGTTTTACTTATATTAAAGTCATAACAGGTTTTAAATATTTGAAAGTATGTAGAGTAGGTTACTAGTTTAAAATTTCTCTTTACTTGGAATTTGTGGAGGACAGGCTGAAGTTCTACAACCCTGAGTTTATTCAGTGTTAACTCTGCCAACAGTAGTCTGTATTACCATGTTTCCAATTGGCAGCTTTTATAGAGGCTTTTGAAGAAACAAAGAATCAGGAATTGGAACGGAAGGCACAGATAGAAGCCAGCATTGTCGCCCTTTTAGAGCATTGCAGTCGGGTAAGTGCTGTGTGCCTGTCTCAGGCTCCTGACTTTTCAAATAACAACACAGAAAGTAGAAGATTCACTAGTATATTTGCCCACTTAAACTGTTTCCTTTAAATTTCCTTGTTTCTTCAGCCTACTGTTTATCTCTGTAGCAAACTCTTAGCTAATTAGGGTAAGGTGGGAAGGGTGGCATGTACATGATCGGTGCTAAGCAGTACATGAAGCTGTGATTAGAATAAATTTCAAGATTTCCTTCCATTGCTAACTTATCTGAGTTTACTATTCCAAAACCTAGACATTATTTTAGAAAATGGTAATATGTTTTATACTGTAATTTTTATTGTAAATATTTTCTTATAGATAAACCCAATGAATACAAAAGTTCAGAAATTGTTTATTTTTTTCTTTTTTTTCCAGAAATTGTTTATTAAGGATCATGCTAAAGGAGGAAAATGTATGCGCCCTCTTCAGTATTTTTAGTGTATTAAATCTGAATTTAGTTCTTCAAACTTTGTAGCTAATTTTTAAATTCAGTTTAATAAAGCAAGCGAAAAAAAATGAACTTGTGTGAAACGTGACTGAATCCCACTGCATTCTATAAAACATCAAACTTGAATATATATTTAAAAATAATATTCAAAGCATCTCATCCTTTGTAGTTTTGGTAGCTAAATCCTCTGTTTATTTCTCTGCATATACAGAATATAAATCGTATGAAACAGATATCCTCCATCACCAACCAAGAGCTGAAAATGATGCAGGATGACCTCAGCTTTAAATCAACCGAAATGCAGAAGTCACAGACAACAGCTAGGAATTTGACTTCAGGTAAGAACAATAGCTAAGAGTTTATATTCTCTATTTTTTTTTCTCTAGCAAATTGGAACTTCAAAACTCATCTTAATTCTTTTTGAGTTCTTTTGAAAGTCCTATAAGGAAGAATCTAATTGCAATCTGAGAATTCTATGAGACATTACCCAGGAACTTACTAGTAGGACATTGGCATATTCTCATTCATTTAACAGTATTTACTGAATACATTCCATTGCCAGCTTATGAAGGCTTTGATGTACCATTTTGTGTATGTATGTGTGTGTGGTGCTAGATATCTGTTCTACTGCTGACCTACAATCCCAGGCCCTGGTCTGTATGTTCTCAGACTTTACAGTGCTGCGAAACCAGCATGCAGAACTGAGACTTCTGTTTAAGATTTTAAAGTTTGGTCTTTTCGCAGGGTAATGATGTGTAGTATGGTGTTCTTTCACAATGCCTCTGCACTAGTTACAGCCATAGCTTCCAGTAAGCAATGAAGTCAGGAGCCTAAGCAGTCAGTTCCTACAGTGAGGCTTAGATGAAAAGAGTTCTGAGATCCTGACTAGAGTTTGGCCGGGGAGAGACTCTCTCAGTATTCAAAGGTTTAAAAAAAAAAAGGTCAGATCTCTTTCCCCAAGGAACTCTCATCCTGGTAGAAGGACAGTTACAAGGCAGTGAAATGATTGTATAGCAGAGGGTGTGGAAATGCATTCTGGTCACACTTATCAGGCCAGTCTTTGACAATTAGTAGTGTTGAGAGCCAGTGATGTTGGAATAGCTTTAGCTGTGCTCACTAGCACAGCACTGACCAAGGAAAATGGCAAGCAAACCACATGCTTAATTATAGTTATTTTGTTGTCATTTTAAAAACTGAAGAGGGACAGATGAATTTTAATTTTATTAATATATCCTAGAAATTGATATTTCAACCTGTATTCTATAAAATGGTGGGCTTGATAGTTGTATAGTATTTTAATTTAGATTAAACCTATTTCAAGTGATCAAAAGCTTTATGTGTCAAGTGACATAGATTGAGATCAGATACAAAGAGTAAAGTTAAAAAAATTCATATGGAATCTTGGGTTTCTGTACTGGCAGACTCTGAGTGTTATGGTGTGTGGTGACTGAATTAGCTGTTTTTGTCTCCTCGGATTTGCGCTTCCAGGTTATGAGTTTAGAGAAAATGAAGACTTAATTGTTAGCTTACTTGTGTACTTTTTTTTAAAATTTTGCTTATTTGTGTATTTAAGGGTCCAAGCTGGGGAGATGGCTAAGTCAGTACAAGCAAGGGGAACCAGAGTTTGGATCCTTATTGCCCACACATACGTGTTGCTAAGGTGATAGAGACAAGGAGGTCTCTAGAGTTATTGATAAGTCAGCTAGCCATGCCAAATTGTTGTGCTCCAGGTTCAGTGAGAAACCATGTCTCAAAAATAAAGTGGAGAGTGATTGAGGAGGATAACCATGGTCAATATCTGACCTCCACATGTATGGAGGTCATGCATACCTAGTACATGCCATGTGCACACACACAATGTTTAAGTATACTAGAAATAGAATAATTATACTTTATGGGTGGTGTGGGAGGTCCTTCTGTGTATGTGTTGATTTTATTGGTTAATGAATAAAGAAAACTGGCTTGGCCTATAGCATGGGATGAAGAAGGGCGGAGTCAGAGAGACACCATGTATCTCTGCCTGAGACAGATGCTGGGAACATTACCCAGTAAGCTACTGCCACGTGGTGATACACAGATTAATGGAGATGGGTTAAATTAGGAAGGCAGAGATGAGACGCTATGGATCCACCACTGGAGATAGATGTGCTGAAACTTTGCTGGTAGGCCATGACCTTGTAGTGATATACAGATTAATAGAAATGGGTAAAATTAGATGTAAGAGTTAGCCAATAAGAAGCTAGAGCTAATGGGCCAAGCAGTGATTTAATTAATACAGTTTCTGTGTGATTATTTTGGGTCTAAGCTAGCCAGGCAGCCGGGAACCAAACAAGCGGCCCTCCCTACAACATATGGGGATCCCCGAAATCTAAAATGTTGTTGGCAATAAAACTTAATTCTGACCTGAATTGACTATTTATGCTTTTTATTGTAGAAATATTCATGTACTTGATAGCCAGTACTGTCTCAGATCTTGCTGTGGGAGTTATGCAGTTACTATATTATGTTATTGTTTTAACATTCAAAGAAGTCTGTGTTTGAAAGCCTGGTTGCCCAGGAATTAGATTAGGGGAATTAGGGGCCTATAAGCATATTGAATGATACTAAGATGCTAATTGTAGTACAAATAATAAAAACCCAGAGACAGATATTAGGGTTCAAGCTGAAGATTAGAAAAGCAAAGCAGCCAGCCACTGACACTTACCTCTACTTCAGACTGAAATGGGCAGTCCTGCCTCCACGAATCCTCAGACTGAGACAGAGATGAGACCTGTTGCCTCCTGTCTTATATTCCTCTTTAATTCTGGGATTAAAGGTGTGCACCACCACCACCTGGCCTGTATGACTGACTAATGAGGTTGCTTTGCATTCTGATCTTCAGGCAAGTGTTATTTGTTAAAACACAAATACTATACCACTATAGCTAATTAATTAAAAGTTATGCTTAAAATAGATAAGTTCTATTATTCTATGTTAAAGGATATTTTATACTTAAATTTGTTTAGGGTTTATTTATTTATTTTTTTTTTGCTGTAGGATTACTACTTCTTTTGAAAGCAACTAGAAGAGGTGCATTCCAGTGTTGACCTAAATCTACAATTACTTTGTATTTTTTAGCATGTTAAAATACACAAAATTCGTTCACTTTATTTTTTAAGTTTGTATACAAAGTAAATGGGTGTCACAATGGTGTGCTCATACGTGTATGAATGTATGTCATTGTACTTTGTTTTTATGAATCTCTAATGCCCTCTAGCTCACTTTAGTTGGTACCCTTCCTCCCTTCGAAATACCACTTCTGCTCTCATGACATGTAGATTCCATTTTCCTCTCCTTCTTCCTGTCCCTCTCACCTCCTCCTTCCTTTTTATGGTTCCCTTTATACTTTTAAGACTTCAATATACACACAAATTTAAGTTCAGCATACCTGAAAGCAAATGTGGTATTTGTCTCTTGTTCTACTAATTAAAATTCTACTGTATATACGCACCATATTTTCTTTAATTCCTCATCTATTGATGGACACTGGCTGGTTCTATTTCTTAGTTGTTATAAATGGCACAGCAAAAAACATGGATGTGCAAGTACCTCTGTGATTGTTGACTCAGAGTCATTCAGTGAAATTCTAAGGTTTTTATTTTATATATATATATATATACATACATATATATATATATATATATATATATATATATATATATTTTTTTTTTAGACAGGGTTTCTCTGTGTAGCTTTGGTGCCTGTTCTGGAAGTAGCTCTTGTAGACCAGGTTGGCCCGGAACTCACCGAGATCTGCCTGCCTCTGACAAAGATCTGCCTGCCTCTGCCTCTGCCTCTTCAAGTGCTGGGATTAAAGTCATGTACCACTGCCTTGCTAATTCTAAAATTTTTAAGGAGCCTCTACACTGATTTCTGTCCTGTCTTCAAGAGTTTACATTCCGTCCAGCGGTGTTTGTGGTTTATTTTCTTGATGATCCACCTTAACCAGTTTTGCATGTATAGTCTGGTAGGGTTTACTGTACACACATGGTTCTATAGTAGAGCTCCAGGACTTTTTCATCTTGTAAAACTGAAATTTCATCAGAATGCTGCATATGAGTGCACTCATGATGGGTGTGTTGTGACTGGCTTGTTCTGCTTAGTGTAGCAGACTCAAGGTTGTAACATAGGACAGAATTTCCTTATTGTGTGACTGCTGAGTAATAATTTCATATATGCTCTACTTTATCTACTCATCAATGCATCTCTCTTATTTTTAGAGATGATTTCTCTTGAAATCATCAAAAATGTGGGCCTTTGCTCCACTCAAATATCTTGAGTTGATTTGAGTATTTTAAAACCTTTATTCTTTTCTATAAACTAAGAAATTACATTAATTCATCTGTATACTCACTTATCTAAGGTTGATGTTAGTTCAACAAGCTTTTTCCTCCTTTAAGTTATCTCAGTGCAACAGCCATTGGAAAACATTTCTTGAAGGCAATATAAATACCAGGAAACAAAGTCAGTGATTAGGAGTGTATTTTTTACGTGCCTTTATGCTTTGTGTTTACATTTCCTTTTAAAAACTAGTCACTGTGCTTTCTTCAGTAGTACATTTGGAAAAGAATGAGAATGGACTTTAATAGAGATGAAAAATACAGTCCGTCACTACAGTAAAGCTTTTCTTTTTCTGGAAAATTTCTTTAGTAAGATTTGAAATTTATTTCATCTACTGTTTCTTGTGTTTGTTTATTTAAGCCTTCCTTCTTTAACCCTTCTTTTCTTTATATCATTGCCCACACTTAAGACATTTCTTTTATCTGAAAATCACCAGAAGTTTATGATAATCTTCTTAACTGTTCTGAGATAATGTATGCTAATAGTGCCCTTGTGTGAATTGCCTCCCTTTCTGTCTTTGAGATTATTACTGGAACCCACCTGCCTCTTTTGTTCCCACTCTGTCTCTTACTGGAGTACCCTTACTCTCAAGGGGCAGCATTACTTCTTAGAAAAGGTGGACAGGAACCCTATGAGACTAGTGAGATGACTGTGATTGAGTAAAAGGAAAAACAAGCCCACAAAGGGTTCCTATGGGATTAGTAATACAAACAAGTTGAGAAGCTCTTATACTGCAGGGTAGAGGCAAGGAATCTTGCTAACACTAGTTCTTATTTATATTTTTAGAAAGGAAACTCTGGGGAGTAAACAAATGTGCTGATGGCAGAATATTTCAGAAACATTTCCCCAGGTCAAAGTGGCTCCTCCTGAGATTTTGCTACTCTGTACACACTGGTTGGTAAACGCTGCAACTTCATAGCATATCAGGAGGAACTTGACTGCTTCCTCTTCCTGTCTCTTCCCTTGGAGAAGCTTTCAGCTTTTCATGGGGACCTGATGCAAAACAGAGATAAACTTTACTCTATACCAACCAAATGTTTGCTCCTTTTCTCAGTTTGTATAGTTCTTAAGTGTGTTTCCTGAGTATGTATCCAAATTACATTTGCAATTAAATTTATGCAACTGCTTACTTCAGTTAGCTAAGCATGTTTCCTATCTATGTTATTAAATGTCCTAAATTTATGTCCTAAAATAAGCCTTAGTAACTTGTTCAGCATTTTATTCTTATAGCGTTTCTAACCTTAGCAGAAATATGAATCCAAATTAAGACTTTTATGGTTTGTGATTTCTGAGATAGTTATGTTGCCCAGGCTAGCCTTGAACTCAGAGCCCCCCTGCCTCAGCCTCTGGATGTCAGGATAGCAAGTATGTGCCTAGCTTGAAATAGAAACTATGATAATATTTAAATCTTGTCGTAATATGTATATTTCAACATGGTTAAGCTTAAAACTCTGAAAAGGATAAATGAAACCTTCAAGGAATACTAGCTTAATTATACCAACTTTAAAATATTTGCTCATATAACCACCCTTTTGAAAAATTACTTTTGTGTGTTTGTATGTGTGTTTGCATGTGTGTGGGTGCACATGTGTGCATATAGAGACCCAAAGCTGATGGTAGGTGTCTTCCTCAATTACTTTCCACTTTTGAGGTAAGGTCTCTCAAAGGACTCTAAACTTGCCAATTGTGGCTCCTCTAGGTAGTCAGTTTGTTCTGGGATCCCCGTTTCTGTCGCCTGAGTGCTGGGACTAGAAGCAGCTGCCATGCCTGCCCACCATTTTTGAGGGTCTGGGGGATCCACACTTTGGTCCTCATTCTTGTGTTGTAAGCACTTTCCCCACTGAGCCATCTCCATAACCCACAACTCCCTTTTAAAATCAGGGACTTTTTAAAAGAACTGTTTGTCTTACCCATACTCATTTTAAATAAATACTAAGTGGAATTTAGTATTCATTATACTGAATTTCTGTTCTTGCTCTGGGATGCCATGTGTTCTTGCCTCCTAAGTTACACATTATTTTTTCTAGAGCACTCACCTTCTCATTTGTTCCATTGTATTGCAAAAAATGTGTTTTTCTGGGTGTTTAGTACCATGCCCTCTCCCTTTTCTTCCCTCCCTCTTCCCTCTCCCAAATCACACTTTAAATGTTCTGCATTCGAAGTGCTAATGTACTGTCTAGTGTGTTCCTAAAAACAAGAAGCTTATTACATACCTTAAGAAGAAAATATACATTAAATATGCCCCATGCACAAATAAGGTATACTGCTGTTTGCTGTAAGTTAATTATTAACACTCATGAATATACACTAAATAAAATGCCCTTAAAAGAAACATATGCAGTAAAATTATATATTGGTCAGATGACTAAAATGTTGTAACCAGACGTTCTAAAAACCTAAGGCTAGTCATGTAAAAGTAGTAGAATTTTAACTATTACCTTCAATTCTTATGCTTTAGACAGTCAGCGTCTGCAGCTGGATCTACAGAAAATGGAACTTCTGGAAAGTAAGATGACAGAAGAACAACAGTCTCTGAAAAACAAAATTAAGCAAATGACTGCTGATCTGGAGACATACAGTGACCTGGCAGCTTTAAAATCATCAGCTGAAGAAAAGAAGAAGGTAAATGCACAACAGAATCTTTGAAAATGATCACCCAAATAATATTCATCCTTCCTTCCTTCCTTCCTTCCTTCCTTCCTTCCTTCCTTCCTTCCTTCCTTCCTTCCTTCCTTTGTCTGCTTAAGACAGACTCTCAAGTATCTCAGGTTGGCCTCAAACTTGCTCTGTAGCAAGGGTGGCCTTTACCTTCTGATCTTTCTGCCTCATCTCTAAATCCTGGGATTATAGGGTTGTGCTACTATGCATGGTTTACTTGGGGCAAAAACCAGGGCCTCAGTTGTTTTTCCTTGATTGACTTTAATTCATATGTACTTTATAGGACTTACTACTTTCAGTATATTATTTGACATACAAACTAAGAAGTAATAAGGTTTGTTACATGTATAGTTGTAATCTAAAGAGATTTGGAGGTTTTCAAAGAAGGTAAAAAGTAAAAAACAAAGTGTAAGTTGCTCCCTAATACAGAGCATTCCAATCTGTGGCCCTTGCTAACTCCAGATTTGGATTATAGGTCTCCACTTCAGATTCATCAGTGTCTCTCTGTTGCTGTTTGCCTTAAAGTAAATCTTTTAGGATCAGGATAGATATGGAAGTATTTATTGAGTTATTAATGCAGTTACTATTCACGTAACTTATTCAAAGACTATTTTTGTAAATAAGTCTTAAAGTAATTATAACTCTAGTTTTATTTTACAGAGTAAAATCATTAAAATTTCTAGGCCAAATTGACTTTTTAGACAATTGCTATAGCTTCTCTGTATTACTATTTGGATCTATCTAGAAATTGCATCAAGAAAGAACAGTATTATCAACCTATAGAAATGCCTTTAAGAAAACAATGGAAAAGCTGACAACAGATTATGAGACACTGAAAACACAACTGCAAGAAAATGAGACACACGCTCAGGTAAGAACATTCAAAGCTCACTCTGAAATCAGCTCCCTTTCATATTGTCTGTCTTGTTCTTTGTCTGTGTTTTTTACTCCAAACTGCTTTTGTTCTTGTTCTTGTTTTATAAGCCTTCCAGATTATTTTTTGCTTTGAAACAGTGAGATTTTGTGCTAATCTCTCTTTAGTATGAATTAATGTCTACCTTATTCTCTCAGTAAGCCTGTATGAAAGGCCGGGTTTTATTTATTTATTTTTATTGATATTTATTGAGCTCTACATTTTTCTCTGCTCCCCTCCCTGCCTCTCCCCTCCCCCCTTTAATCCTCCCCCAAGGTCCCCATGGTCCCAATTTACTCAGGAGATCTTGTCTTTTTCTACTTTCTACTTCCCATGTAGATTAGATCTATGTAAGTCTCTCTTAGTGTCCCCATTGTTGTCTAAGTTCTCTGGGATTGTGGTTTGTAGGCTGGCTTTCTTTGCCTTATGTTTAAAAACCACCTATGAGTGAGTACATGTGATAATTGTCTTTCTGTGTCTGGGTTACCTCACTCAAAATAATGTTTTCTAGCTCCATCCATTTTCCTGCAAAATTTAAGCTATCGTTATTTTTTTCTGCGGTGTAGTACTTCAAATGTACCACATTTTTCTTATCCATTCTTCGGTCAAGGGGCATTTAGGTTGTTTCCAGGTTCTGGCTATGACAAACAAAGCTGCTATGAACATAGTTGAGCACATGTCCTTGTGGCACGATTGAGCATCCTTTGGATATATACCCAAAAGTGGTATTACTGGGTCTTAAGGAAGATTGTTTGCTAATTTTCTGAGAAATCGCCACATTGACATCCAAAGGGGTTGTACCAGCTTGCATTCCCATGAGCAATGCAGGAGTGTTCCCTTTTCCTCACAACCTCTCCAGCATAAATTGTCATCAGTGTTTTTGATCTTGTCCATTCTTACAGGTGTAAGATGGAATCTCAGTTGTTTTGATTTGCATTTCTCTGATGACTAAGGATGTTGAACATTTCCTTAAGTGTCTTTCAGCCATTTTAGATTCCTCTGTTGAGAGTTCTCTGTTTAGGTCTGTACTCCATTTTTTTATTGGATTATGTGGTCTTTGGTGTCCAATTTCTTGAGTTCTTTGTATATTTTGGAGATCAGACCTCTGTCTAATGTGGGGTTAGTGAAGATCTTTTCCCATTCTGTAGGCTGTTGTTTTATCTTGTTGACCGTGTCCTTTGCTTTACAGAAGCTTTTCAGTTTCAGGAGGTCCCATTTATTAATTGTTTCTCTCAGTGTCTGTGCTGCTGGGGTTCTATTTAGAAAATAGTTCCCTGTGCCAATGTGTTCAAGTGTACTTCCCACTTTCTCGTCTATAAGGTTCAGTGTGGCTGGCTTTATGTTGAGGTCTTTGATCCATTTGGACTTGAGTTTTGTGCATGGTGACAGGTATGGGTCCATTTTCATTCTTCTACATGTTGATATCCAGTTGTGCCAGCACCACTTGTTGAATATGCTTTCTTTTTTCCATTTGATATTTTTTGCTTCTTTATCAAAGATCAGGTGTTCGAAGATGTGTGGATAATATCCGGGTCTTCTATTCGGTTCCATTGGTCCTCCTGTCTGTTTTTATGCCAATACCAGACTGTTTTTAGTACTGTAGCTCTGTAGTAGAGTTTGAAGTCAGGGATTGTGATGCTCCAGAAATTCTTTTATTGTACAGGATTGTTTCGGGTATTCTGGGTTTTTTGCTTTTCCATGTGAAGTTGAGTGCCCTTCTTTTGAGGTCTTTGAAGAATTTTGCTGGGATTTTGATGGGCATTGCATTGAATCTGTAGATTGCTTTTGGTAAGATTATCATTTTTACTATGTTAATTCTACCTACCCAAGAGCATGGGAGATCTTTCCACTTTCTGGTGTCTTCTTCAATTTCTTTCTTCAAAGATTTAAAGTTCTTGTCATACAAGTCTTCCATTTGTTTGGTTAGAGTTACTCCGAGGTATTTTATGCCATTTGTGGCTATTGTGAAGGGTGTTGATTCTCTGATTTCTTATCCAGCCCTTTTATCATCTGTGTACAGGAGGGCTACTGATTTTTTTTGAGTTAATCTTGTATCCTGCTACATTGCTGAAAGTGTTTATGAGTTGTAAAAGTTCCTTGGTAGAATTTTTGGGATCATTTATGAAACTATCATATCATCAGCAAACAGTGAGAGTTTGACTTCTTCTTTTCCAATTTGTATCCCCTTGATCTCCCTTTGGTGTCTTATTGTTCTAGCTCGGACCTCAAGAACTATATTGAATAGGTATGGAGAGAGTGGACAACCTTGTCTTGTTCCTGATTTCATTGGATCTCTGGGAGTTTCTCTCCATTTAGTTTGATGTTGGCTGTTGGCTTGCTGTATATTGCCTTAATTATGTTTAGGTATGTTTCTTGTATCTGTGCTCTCTCCAAGACCTTTGTCATGTAGGGATGTTGTATTTTGTCAAAAGCTTTTTCAGCATCTAATGACATGATCATGTGGTTTTTATTTTTCAGCTTGTTTATATGGTAGATTAGGTTCACAGATTTTTGTATGTTGAACCATCCCTGCATCTGTGGGATGAAGCTGACTTGATCATGGTGGATGATGTGTTCTTTGATTCAATTTGCCAGTATTTTTTTTTAGTATTTTTGCATCAATGTTCATGAGTGAGATTGGTCTGTAATTCTCTTTCTTAGTAATGTCTTTCTGTGGTTTGGGTATCAGGGTAATTGTAGCCTCATCAAAAGAATTTGGCAATGTTCCTTCTGTATCTGTTGTGTGGAACAATTTCAGGAGTATTGGTGTTAGTTCTTCTTTGAAAGCTGAAACCATCTGGTCCTGGGCTTTTTTTGGTTGGGAGGCTTTTGATGACTGTTTCTAGTTCTTCAGCAGTTATAGGTCTGTTTAATTTGATTATCTGGTTTTGATTTAATTTTGGTAAGTGTTATTTATCCAGAAAGTTGTCCTTTTCCTTTAAGTTTTCCAATTTTGTGGAATACAGGTTTTCAAAATATGACCTGATGATCCCCTGTATTTCCTCTGTGTCTGTTGTTATGTTCCCCTTTTCATTTCTGATTTTGTTAATTTGGATATTCTCTCTCTGCCTTTTGGTTAGTTTGGATAAAAGTTTGTCTATTTTGTTGATTTTCTCGAAGAACCAACTCTTCATCTCATTGATTCTTTGTATTGTTTTCTTTCTTTCTACTTTGTTGATTTCAGCTCTCAATTTGATTATTTCCTGGCATCTAGTTCTCTTAGGTGAGTTTGCTTCTTTTTGTTCTAAAGTTTTCAAATGTTCTGTTAATTCATTAATGTGGGATTTTCCCAGCTTCTTTATGTAGGCATTTAGTGCTATGAACTTGCCTCTTAACACTGCTTTCATTGTGTCCCATAAATTTGGGTATGTTGTGTGGTCATTTTCATTGAATTTTAGGAAGTCTTTAATTTCCTCCTTTATTTCTTCCTTGACCCATTGATGATTCAGGTAAGCGTTGTTTAATTTCCATGTTTGTGGGTTTTCTGGAATTAGTATTGCTGTTGACTTCTAGTTTTGTTACTGAGTATGTGGTCAATTTTTGAGAAGGTTCTATGAGGTGCTGAGAAGAAGATATATTCTTTTCTGTTTGGATGGAATATTCTATAGATGTCTGTTAAGTCCATTTGAGTCCTAACGTCTGTTAGTTCTCTTATTTCTCTGTTCATTTTTTGTCTGATTGACCTGTCCAGTGGTGAGAGAGGAGTGTTGAAGTCTCCCACTATTAGTGTGTGGGGTTTAATATATGATTTAAGCTTTAGAAGTGTTTCTTTGACATATGAGGGTACCCTTGTATTTGGGGCATAGATGTTTAATAATGAAGTTTCCTCTTGATAGATTTTTCCTGTGACTAATATGAAATGACCTTCTTTGTCTCCTTGGACTGATTATAGCTTGAAGTCTATTTTGTTAGATATTAGGATGGGTACACTCGTTTGTTTCTTAGGTCCATTTGATTGGTATTTTTTTTCTCAACCCTTTACTCTGAGACGATGTCTATCTTTGGGGTTGAGATGCATTTCTTGTATGCAGAAGAAGAATGGATTCTGTTTATGTATCCAATCTGTTATCCTGTGCCTTTTTATAGGTTAGTTGAGTCCATTTACATTAAGGGATATTAATGACCAGTGGTTGCTATCTTCCTAATCTTTTTCTCATGATTTCTGTTTCTATAATTCCTTCGGCTTGTGTTTTCTTTATTGTTTCTATTTCAGTTTTCAAGTCCTGGATAGTTTCTTTTATATGTTTGATTTCTTTTTCTTGGTTTTCTTTAAGTGATTTGCTGATATCTTCCAATTTTTTGTTTGTCTTTTCCTCAGTTTCTTTAAGGGAATTTCTTATTTCATCTTTAAGAATTTCAAACATTCTCTTGAAGTTATTTTTTAGGTCATTTTCTTCTGGTTCATCCATATTTGGTTGTTCAGGTCTTGCTGTTTTAGGGTTTCACTGGTATTGTATTGTTCTTTGTGGTGTACCATGTGATCTTACCTTTTCTATTCATCTTTTCCTCTAATAGGTGTGGTTGGGCCTGTCTGAGATTCTGTTGAATAATCGTCTAGGTGCCAGTGAATCCAAAGCTCAGATGGTTGTTCCTCGTGGTACAGTCAGTGTCACAGTTCTAGTTACCCCATTGGTTACTCCTGTTCCTGGAGATAGCTCAGTGCTCCTGTGCTTTGCTCTGCTCCTTTGGAGTTTGCTGTCTTGGGCCTACTTTGGCCTAGGTTGCTGGCTTTGATATGTTTCTGTAAATCCTGGTCTGGATCCCCTCCTGCAGAAGTCCCTGGCTTGGAGTTGGACCTGTTCTGGTGGAGATTGCTGACTCGGGATCTGGTCTCTGGCTCAGTCCTGATCTACCAGTGTTCCAGGACTGGGTTGGCACCCAAGACTGGATTTGCTCCTGGCTTCTGCTCCAGGTGGAGCATTTTTCCTCAGGCCCTCTCTGTCCTAGGTGGCTCATTTAGTCCCACTCCTTTGGAATTTGTTGCCCAAGGTGGAGTTCCTTGCCTCAGGGCAACTTTGGCCTAGGTTACTGGCTTTGACTTGTATCTGTAAATCCTGGTCTGGGTTCCCTCCTGCAGAAGTCCCTGGGTTGGAGTTGGACCTGGATAGGTTTCTGGTTCTGGTCTACTGCCTCGGAGGTCTGAGGCTCGGGTGCGCCCAAACCCGCAGAGGACTTGCTTACTTCCTCAGAGGTCCCAGTCTCATGCTCAGATCCACAGGGGTTTCAGGTTCCTGCCTATTCCCTTTGATGTCCCAGACCAATGCCCGAACCCACAGAGGTCCTGGCTCAGGCCTACTCTCTCTGAGGTCCCAGACTCACGCCTGGCCCCACTGACATCTCTGGTTCCTGCCTATACCCTCGGAGGACTCAGGCTCACTCATGCCCAGACTGGCAGAGGTCTTAGCTCAGGCCTAGTTCCTGGGAGGTCCTAGACTCTCGCCCAGACCCACCGGGGTGTTGGCTTAGGTCTACTCCCTTGAAGGTCCCAGATTCACTTCTGGACCCTCAGCAGTCTCTGGCTCACTCACTCGGTGGTTATTCCCCTGTACCTGTTCCCGTGGAGATCGTTGACTCTGGATCTGGTTGCTGGGTCAATCCTGATCGGCCCATACCCTGGGACTGCTCCTGGTGGAGCTTGTTGTGTCTGTGTCTTAGGTAACTGGTTTAGTCCCACTCCATTTCCGGTGGAGATCGCAGACTCTGAGTCAGTTCGTTGGCTCAGTCTTTATCAGCTAGTGTCCCAGGACTGGGTTGACTCCCAGGACTGGGTTTGCTCCTGGCTTCTGCTCCCCGTGGAGCTTGCAAGGCCGG
>PVIU01025381.1:0-23908 GCA_004026605.1 Ondatra zibethicus
TGCATTTCCCTGATAGCTAAGGAAGTTGAACATGTCCTTAAGTATCTTTTGGCCATTTGAAATTCTTATGTTGAGAATTCTCTGTTCAGATCAGTACCCCATTTTTAATTGGGTTATTTAGAATTTAATGTCTAGTTTCTTGAGTTCTTTACATATTTTGGAGATCAGACCTTTGTCTGATGTGGGGTTGATGAAGATCTTCTCCCATTCAGTAGGTTGCCTTTTTGTCTTAATGACTGTGTCCTTTGCTTTATAGAACACTATACCTTTACAAGAAAATGATAGATAAAAATTTGCCTTCCCAGTGCCTACTTATAATAATTCTCAACCTGTTAAGAGATATCAATGGGAGATTCATCCAGAGGGAATGTTAAACAGCCCCACCCTGTGCCAATATTTTGTACAACATCTGTTGGAAATAACTTGTGTACAGTTTCATCAATCTATAATTTACGATTACATGGACAATATCTTATTAGCTGATCCAAATATAGATATTTTAGAAAGAATGTTTGAAGAAGTAAAGAAAGTTTTACCTCACTGGGGATTACAAATTGCTCCTGAAAAAATACCAAGAGGAGATTCTTTTAATTACTTAGGATACAAAATAGGTCTACAAAAATTCACCCCAAAAGGTCCTAATCAATTGTAGACTCTTAAGGACTTTGAAAAATTACTGAGAGATATTACCTATCTATGGCTCACTAATGGAGTAATGTTACATGAAGCGGTTCCCTTGTTTGTCCCAGCCATCTGGCTAGCTTACATCCAAAATAACCACACAGAAATTGTATTAATTAAAACACTGTTGACCCATTAGCTCTAACTTCTTATTGGCTAACTCTTACATCTCAGTTTAACCCATTTCTATTAATCTGTGTATCACCATGTAACAGTGGCTTACAGGGAAAGATTCAGCACATCTGACTCTGGCGGCTCCATGGTGGCTCTCTCTGACTCTGCTTTATTCCTCCCAGAATTCAGTTCTGTCTTCTCTGCCTACCTAAGTTCTGGCCTATCAGGGCAAAGCAGTTTCTTTATTCATTAACCAATGAAAGCAACACACAAACAGAAGGACCTCCTACACTAGAGTAACAACTCAAGAACTGAGTAATTTGTTTCAAACTTTGAAAGATGACGAGGACTTAAATAGCCTAAGAGAATTATCAGTGACTGAGAGAGAATTGGTTTTGGTGGAAAAGAAATTACAAGATGCACATGTGGGTCATTTGGACCTGGAGATTGATTGCATTCTGGTTATTTTACTCTTTGCACATTTCCCTACAGGGATTTTAAAGCAGAGGGAAGATATTATCTTAGAGTGATCACATAAACAGAGGAAAAAATTAAAAATTAAGTGGAAAAGGTTTCTGAGTTGATCCTAAAAGGAAATTTGAGACTTCATCAATTTACAGGAATGGACCCAACAGAGATCATAGTACCTTGTACTAATGCTGAAATCTCCTCTTTATGGGCAGAAAATGATTATTGGTAAAGAACTTACAGTAACTCTTCAGGAGAGATTAACAACACATATTCCAAAAGCAAGAGAATTCAACTCATAAAAAGAACCAATTGGGTGCTTTCTCACATTGTATGGGGAACACCAGTTTCTGGAGCCCCTACATTCTATACTGATGCAAATAAATTAGGAAAGGCAAGTTATAAATCAGAAAGTTTAAGTAAAGTGGCTCAAAGCCCTTATGATTCTGTGCAAAAGTCAGTATTATCTGCCATCCTTGTGGTATTAATGGATTTTACAGAACCTCTTAATATAGTTACTGACTTTCAATATCCAGAAAGAGTTGTTTTACATATTGAAACTGCTGATCTTACTCCTGATGATTCAGAATTAACTTAGTTATTTAAACAATTGCAGTAAATAGTCAGGAATAGGAATCATCCAATTTATATAACACACTTCACATCCCATATGGGTCTGGTAGGACCTCTAGCTCAAGGTAATGATGAAATTGAACAGTTATTAATAGGAAATGTGCTGAAGGCCTTAGAATTTCATAAAATAACCATGTCAATAGCAAAGATTTAAAAGAAGATTTTTTTCCATCACTTGACATCAAACCAAGGAAATTATGTTCTTTCGGAACTTGTTCTTTATACTACCAAACTCCACTACTTGCAAGAAGTAACACAAAGGGGACTCAAGATAGATGGTTGTTCCATTTTGCAGGATTTGGAAAATTAAAATGTACATTATACTATGGGTACGTATTCAGGATTTCAATGGGAAACTGCTTTGAGTTCTGGAAAGGCTGATTCTGTAATCACACATTTGTTAGAAGTTATGGCTATCATGGGTCTACTTTTTTTTAAAAGATTTATTTATTTATTATGTATACAACATTCTGCCTCTATGTATGCCTGCACATCAGAAAAGGGCGCCAGATCTCATTACAGATGGTTGTGAGCCACCATGTGGTTGCTGGGAATCGAACTCAGGACCCCTGGAAGAGCAGCCAGTGCTCTTAACCACTGAGCCATCTCTCCAGCCCTGTATCATGGGTATACTTATACACATTAAGACTGACAATGTTCCAGCATATATCTCTAGAAAAATGAAACAGTTTTTTGCATATTACAGTATAAAGTATATTACAGGTATACCACACAATCCTACAGGGCAAGCATTTATAGAAAGATCAAGTTGAACTCCAAAAGATATGCTTAATAAATGGAAAGGAGTAAGAAAGACCTCTAGAAATAGACTGCATAATGCTTTATTAACTTAAATTTTCTAAATGCTAATGAGAAAGGAATGATGGTGTAGGAGGTTCTTCTGTATTTGTGTTGCTTTCATTGGTGAATAAGGAAACACTGCCTTGGCCTTTTGATAGGGAAGAAATCAGGTAGGTGGAGTAGACAGAACAGAATGCTGGGAGAGAGAAGGCAGGCAGGGAGAGAGCCGCCATGAAGCTGCCAGGTCAGACACGCTGAATCTTTCCTGGCAAGCCATGACCTTGTGGTGACATACAGATTATTAGAAATGGGTTGAATCAAGATGTGAGAGTTAGCCAATAAGAGGCTAAAACTAATGGGCCAGGCAGTAATTTAATTAATACAATTTCCATGTGGTTATTTCGGGTGTAAGCTAGCCGGGTGGTGGGACACAGCCAAGGGTAACTGGCACTACAAACTGCCTGCCTGCCTCTTATTACAGAATGATAGCTTTGGAGAAACATTGGATAATAGAAAAACTACTGAATTAAATCAATCGGTATACTTTAAAGTATACCCCAGAATGGAAACCAGGACATGTGTTATGTTGGGGAAGGAGTTTTGCTTTTGCTTACACAGGAGAAAAAATGCTATGGATACCATAAAAATTGATAAAGGTTAGATTTAAACAAGAGAGACCTCTTAATTAGAAGAGGTAGTAGTTAATCAAACAGCATGACCTTTTAATCTAAATTGACTTGTATGACTAGCAAATGCTTTTCATTTGATCATATCATGTGGAGAAAAAGGACAAATCTTCTAGAGATGTCCCAAGAAAAAAGTAAGTTGGCCTATAGGTATATCATATTTCTAATAGAATAAAATTTCGGGCTGGAGAGATGGCTCAGAGGTTAAGAGCACCGGTTGCTCTTCCAGAGGTCCTGAGTTCAATTCCCAGCAACCACATGGTGGCTCACAACCATCTATAATGAGATCTGGTGCCTCTTCTGGTGTGTATATGTTAACAGAACATTGTATGCATAATAAATAAAAAATGTTTTAAAAAAAATTTCATGAATCTTCCTAAATATTTGTTTCTGCTCTTTTCTACATACATATAATGCAAATGGTCTTTTTGTAGTCCCAGTCCAATTAAAAATTAAAGCTGACTTTGGAGTTGGAATGTGACTCTCTCCTTCTTTAAACCCAAGCATGCTTGTTAAAGAAAAATAAAAAAATCTCTGTCTCATATCAGAAGAGCCACCTGATATGGGACAGAAGAAAAACCAAAAATAGGGACTATTATATTGCCACTAATCTTGTAATTCTTTGGCTTTATTTTGACTCTTTAAAAATTTTCTTAGGTTATAAATATTATCTCAAAATTTATAAGATTAACATATATATTTTAAACTTTTTTGTCATGATATTAATGGTTATTTAGAGAACTAACACTAGAAAAAAGGCTTCATCTAGCTTCCTGTACATGATTTCAGGTTTGAGTCTCTCTATCAGGTAACTGATACTCTGGATGAACGTAATTGGTACTCTGGACGGATGTACATAACAAATTATGGTCCTTCAACCTCTTTGAGATCTGCTGCATATGACATTTAAAATGTTTAAGTTTTCTGCAGTGAACCATGACCATGCTTAACAGCGACCTTTGAGGTCTCCCAAAGGAGGATGGGGCCCCACAAAGACAATTCCACGGGACTATGGTAATGCCACCAAGCTGACAAACACCACTGAAAGACTGGCCTTGAGCAATCTGCTACAAACTACTACTCAGGACAATTTCAAAGTGGCTGGCTGAGATGTTCCGACCTCACAGACTACTCTAGCTGGGTAAGCTCTGCATTTTTTTCTTTTCTCAGAGATGGAACAACACATGATACAGCTAGCTCTATCAGGACTTGATAATTATCTCAATTTTTTTCAGGGTCACCTAAAGATGCTGTCACCCCTGGACAGCAGGAAGTAATTTTAAGAACACAACACCCTCATTTCAAAGAGATGGGACAATCAGCTTTTGGTTGTTCAATGGGTTATGGATATTTGTCATCATTTAGATAGTTGGTTACACATTGTTAATGGTAATGGTCAGGAAAAAAGCTGAAAAAAAGGTTAGAATCAGGGATCTCATTCTAAAAAGAAAAGGGGGGGGATATAGAAATAGGATAAAAGGGTAGATTATTGAATCTACTTTTAAACCAAAAAAGTGCTGGGCAGTGGTGGCACATGCCTTTAATCCCAGCACTTGGAAGGCAGAGGCAGGCAGATCTCTGTGAGTTCAAGGTCAACCTGGTCTACAAGAGCTAGTTCCAGGACAGGCTCCAAAGCTATAGAGAAACCTTGTCTCAAACCCTCCCCCCAAAAAAACCCAAGAAAGCAACTACTAGTTCTACTAGTTTTAAATATTTTATATTGATATAGACTTTTGCATATTTGATACAAATTTAAGTTTATTTTTATTAGAACATACTTTTATAGAAATAGGAAAATGGGTAGATGTTGAATCTACTTTTAAATCATAAAAGCAAGTACTAGTTTTAAATATTCTACATTGACATGGACTTTTATAGATTCAATACAAATTTAAGGTTGTTTTTGTTAGGATATACTATACATATATTTCTATTCTTGTTCAAGGTTTGCACCTATGCAGCTCATTTAACAATGTAATGCAAATTTCTAGTCCTTGAAAGTTATTATTATAAATTATTTATAATAATGTAGAATGCAGGTTAGTAGTTAGGCACCCATTACAATCAAGTTTGTAATCATGTTAGGTATGTTTCCAAGGTCAAACAGAGATATATTTTAGAGAGACAGGTGATCTTCAAACACTTTAGAGAGCTACAGAATATGGCATTTAAGATGTTTTAATGACATAGGCTCTTATTTTTTTCCAATATCCTTGCTATGTAACATAGGCTCTTTTTTTTTTATGACATTGAGACATGTCTGGTCCTGGAAGCACCAATCAACTTAGAGAAGATGATGGGCATTGAAGAAACTCCATATGGAGTTTACTTTCTTTGTGATAAAAGTTAGTCACTGGGCAAGAAAGTGCCCTTGCTTCAACTGCTGACAGTATGCTACCCCAAATTGGATAAGGAGGACACAAAAGAAAGTGACTACTGAACTTTGCCAAATCAAGGTATGACAGCCCTTTGGAAAATCCTGCTTCACAGAAAAGTCTTTCAGATATTCTAGGCCTGTAGGCTGAAGATGGATGCCCCAAGATCACAGAGGAATCTTGGGTGACTGTCCAGGCAGCCAGTTGTTTTGGTCATTTTTCACATTTTTTTGGAAGTTTATTGCTTGCACTTCTTGTTTACTCAGGTAATATTATTTTCTTCTTGAGTCTCTGATGGCATTGAAGACTAAATAGTTATTGTTATAGTTTTCCTTGTTAAAAAATTCAGAAAAGAAATTCACAAAAGAGGTATAAAATGTACAAGGTTGAGAGACATAAAAAGATAGTTTTGGATTGGTAATAGAAGTTAGGAAAGAAAGTGAATTAGGGACAGGACTTTGGACTCACCAAGATAGGCTAGATAATGGAGTATTTTCTCTGAATTTGTCAAATGTTAATGGACTAGACATTGTAATTTTTGCCTGTATATATTTGTATTTGTTATTGTACTTATTATATATAGTTTTCCTATGTTAGTTAAAACCTTCACTTTTTATTTAGATGAAAAGGGGAAATGTTATTTGATATTTTGTTTGTGTTCTGAAAAATAAAGGTTGCCTGGAGATCAGAGGGTGGAGCTGGTCACTAGTTAACCATAGAGGTCTGGAGATCTGTGCACAGAAAAGAGAGGAAGTGACAACATGGGATGGAGTCAGGAAACAGTAAGGCAGGGCATGGACAGGATTTTGATTTTTTTTTAGTCTGAGGATTCAGAGAAGTAAGAAGTCACTGGTGGCTACTGCACTGCTTCTCTGATTTTTCAGCATTTACCTTGATATCTGGCTCTGGGTTCTTATTGATAAGACTAATTAGGATCAATCTTCACTGTTGGTTTTCTTTTAGCACAGAGGGTACACTTTAGTCTACTGTTTTAGCCAGCAAATGCTGCTCTGCAGTTACTGACCTGCTTCTCTGGCAGTGGCCCAGTCACTCAGGCCACTGCCTGGCAGGAACTCTGTTTCCAAAGGCATCATCTATATCACGGCTGCCAAATACAACTCTTACTTAAATCTCTATCATTCTATTATTAATCAGACCTGGGAGTTCAAGGCTGGGGTGAAAACTTGCTAGCTCAGAAAGGTTGAGTTGCAACTAATTTAACTCTCTTTGCTGGCATCTCTGAAGAAGCAAGTCTTTCTGCTCTGCCAAAACAAAACAAAAAACCCCACTGTACACTAAGTCCCCCCCTACTACTTCCTGCTCACCTCTCTAACAATCTTCAGACACCCTATACTCTTTAAGGTTACTGTCTGTCAACTAGTTGCTAACTTGTCCTCCTGACCTAAGGTTGACTTTTATTTAATTAGTGTAAACTCAGGGTTCATAGTGTGATTGAATATCCCACAAAAATAATCATGGCAACTCTTATAAAGGAAAAGATTTAAATGGGTAGCTGTTTATATTTGCAGAGGCTTAGTTCATTACCATCATGGTCAGGAGCATGGCAATGTGTAGATGGACATGGCACTGGAGAAGTAGCTGAGAGTCCTACATCTTGCAGGCAACAGAAAGTAGATTGACTGTCACAATGAATGAGATTGGGAAAGAGATCTCAAAGCCTGTCTGTACAGTGACACACTTCCTCCAACAAAGTCACACCTAATAGTGTTACTCCCTTTAGGGACCATTTTCTTTCAAACCACCACAGTCAATATTGTAGATTCTGAGGAGCTTCCATTGCACTAGGTTTCTACCTCACCGGAGAGGGCCTCAATTCCAGTCATCTCTCCCAGTACTCTCCTTCTACCCTTCAACCTGATCCTCCTGTTCCCACCCTAGTCCACTCTTTAAATCAATTCTTTTCATTTTCCTGAGACAGTATTTCTCTGTGTAATATCCCCGGCTTTCTGGAATTCTCTTTATAGGCTAGGCTGGTCTCAAACTCACAGAAATCCACCTGCCTTTGCCTCCTGAGTGCTGGGGTTAAAGGTATGGGCCCCCACATCTGGATACACAAAATCTGTTCTAGTTCCCCTTCCCAAAGAGATCCATGTGTTCATTTGAGCTCTCCTTGTTACTTAGTCTCTCTGGGTCTGTGGATTGTAGCAAGATTATCCTTTACTTTACAGCTAATATCCACCTATAAGTGAGTGTATACCATGTTTATCTTTCTGAGTCTGGGTTAACTCTCTCAGGATGATTTTTTTCTAGTTCCATTCTTCTGTCTGCAAATTTTATAATTTTTTAAACAAGTGACTAATATTCCATTGCATAAATATTCTACATTTTATCTATCCATTCTTTGGTTGAGATACATCTAGGTTCTTTCCAGTTTCTGGCTATTATGAATAAAGCTGCTATGAAAACAGTTGAGCAAGTGTTCTTGTGGTAGGATGGAGCATCCTTTGGGTACATGCCCAGGAGTGTTATAGCTGGGTCTTGACATAGGTGGATCCCCAATAGAAGTCACCATAATTGGTTTCCAAAGTGGTTGTACAAATTTTCACTCCCACCAGCAATGGAGGAGTGTTTCTCTAGCTCCACAGCCTTGCAAGCATAGCTGTCACTTGTGTTTTTGATCTTAGTCATTCTGACAGGTGTAAGATGGACCTGAGTCATGTTGATTTTCATTTCTCTGATAGCTAAGGATGCTTAACACTTCTTAAAGTGTTTTTCAGTCATTTGAGATTCCTCTGTTGAGAATTCTCTGTTTAGATCTGTACCGCATTTTTAAATTGGATCATTTAGTTTGTTGATGTCTAGTTTCTTGAGTGAGTTCTTTATATATTTTGGATATTAGTCCTCTGTCAGATGTGGAGCTGGTGAAGATCTTTCCCCATTCTGTAGGCTGATGTTTTGTCCTATTGAATACCATCCTTTGCCTCACAGAAGCTTTTCAGTTTCCTGAAGTCCCTTAGTGGCTGCTGCAGTGTTGGTTTTCCGATCAGGAAGTTGTCTTTTATGCCAGTGTGTTAAAGGCTATTCCCCACTTTCTCTTCTATTAAGTTCTGTGTATCTGGTTTTATGTTGAGGTCTTTGATCCACTTGTAACTGCTGAGACATCTCTCTATTTCCTTTCTATCCTCTTCTTTCTCCTCACCTCTCTCTTTTTTTCTGATGAAGTCTTATGTGTACGAAATTGACCTTAATTTCTTGCAGAAGACATAGGTTTGGTTCCCAGCACCCTCTTAGCTCACAGCTGTCTATAACTCCAGTTCCAGGGGATTTGATGCTCTCTTCTGGCCTCCTTGGGCACTACACACACATGGTGCATGTATACATGTAGGCAAAACATATTAATATGTTTAGTACATATTAAAAAGAATGTTGGAGCAAGGAAGAGTATTTATCTTGGTTGAACTAGATTTCCTATATCCTGATGACAAATTGCTAGTGGTCTCTCTACTCTTCTTCATTTTCTCTTGTTTCCTTTTCTATCCTTAATAACGTGATTTTTGCTAGCTGTTCTTTCCTGAATTTTCTTGGCCTCATTATTCATCCTAAACATGTGGGGCCAGCAAGATGGCTCGTCTGGTAGGGGTGCTTGCCAGTGAGCCCAGTGACTTGAGTTTGATTCTTAGAATCCACATGGTAGAAGGAGAAAACTGAGTTATAAAATTGTCCTCTGGCCTCCCTGGTATAACAGCTTGTGTGACCCTCGCCCATACAGTGGTGAGAAACAGATATACTGAGGTGCATGCATGCACACAGCCCTGATATCCCAAGAAAATCAAACAGGGCAGCAGAAACCCTTTTGAAATCTCCCACCCTTGCACACACACAAAAAATTTATGAAGACACCCAAGCCTGCAATGAACATGGTTTATTCTCCTTTCCTGTGTCATTAGCATTCTAGTTACTAGGTAAGTTTTTCCCAGTACATGTGAATTCACAGACTGGAGAAGTCTGGGTCCCACACCACAAAGTTCTCAACGATAGAACAGAAGCACAGCTGCTTCAGTTATCTCCCGGCTATTGCTGTACCCAGTATGAGTTCCGTATCCATTCCAATCAAATGAAGAGAAGTCACCACACTGCACGGGGTCACCTTCTGGGAAGAATCCTCCTCCACCAATGCAGTGCTGGAAAACAAGGAGGAGGAAGTAGCAATGAGAGTTCAGATGGTATTATGGTTTGGATATAAAGTGCCCTCCCAGCAGGTGTTATGCCCTGAAGACCTCTTCTCCAGTGTAAGTAACATTCCGAGACAGGACTTTGGGGAAGGCTTGAATATGAGAACCCTGCCTTCATCAATTGGCTACTTATTGATGGATTCACGATTTTGAACTGACTACTGGGAGGTGGTGAAACTGGGCATAGGAGGAGAGGGGTATCTGGTTAGAGGAAATAGATCACTGAAGGTGTGAGGGGATGTTTTGAAGGGTATTTTGCCCTGGCCTTTCCTGGTCTTTCTTGGCTCCTTGCTGCTATGCAGTGAGTCATATTGCTCTGATATGTCTTTCCTACATGATATTCCTGCACCACTATGGATTTAAAAGCAATAGAGCCAAATGACAATGGGTTAAAATATCAGAAACCATCAAGTTAACAAAGCCTTTTATCTTAGAGTTACTATTGCTGTGATGAAACATCACGAACAAAGTAAGTTTGCTCTCTTGTGCTGGCTGGTGCTTGGCATGATCGGAAACTCAAGTGGCAGAGAGGTGGCACGGGAAAAGAGGAAAGTTCTGCCTTACTCTGTATCTGTGAGTTTGTCCTTCTCATTGTACCCCTTAATAAGTTGGCTTTTATACCTTTGTGAGTTCATGCTTCACCTGGCACCCAAACGTGAGTTGAAACCCATGGCCTTTGGCTAGCTGGCGGCATTCTTGTTCTACGGAACCTGGAGCCTGCAGGCCTCCGCAAGCCGCCACCTGGACCTGGCGTTGTTCGGCTTCGATTAAGTACCAGGGCTCACAGAAGCCATCGGTTAGGCTGCATGCCCTTCCACAGCTGGAGCTGATCCCACTGCTCACAGTGCCATAGGCACGTGCATTCCACGCTTTAGCTGCCCCAGGCCTCCCCGAAGGCTGCTCTGTTTGTGGTGAACCGAGTGGCTGCTGTACAGATCGTTGATTCTGGTCTGCCTTGTGCTCCTGTCCTACCTGGCCTACACTGCGTGTGAGGGAAGGGTTTTATGGGCTGAGGCTCCTCCAATCTCATCCCAAAGACACTAGGTCTGGACAGGGAATAGTCACGGCTGTCACCGTGCCGCCTGCCCCACACGCAGGCACACTTTTGTTCCACAGCCTTAGACCACCCTGCCCTGTGTAAGCAGCCCCTGCGGCAAGCCAATCCCTCGGGTAAGTAGGCCTTTGTACGGGTTCTCGCTGACTCTTCAAGTATTGGGCTTTTAATGCCCGGTTTTATTTGTTTTTGTTTCTGTCTTTTGAAACATGGTTTCTGTGTGTATCTTTGGCTGTCCTGGAACTTGCTCTGTAGATCATGCTGGCCTTGAACTTGCGGAGATTCGCCCTCCTCTGCCTCCCTAGTGCTGGGATTAAAGGTGTGAGTCATCATGCTCAGCGAACACCGGGTTTTAAATTATGTGCTCTGGGTTTCCTGTGTGCAATCAATCAATCCCTCCCTGGCCCGGTGGCTCTGCAGGGTAGTCACTTCCTGGCAGTGTTTGAGGTGTATATGCTTGTAGGAGCACGCTCTCTGTTTGCTCTGCATGCCTGCCATCTTCCCTTGGCGTGTCCTCCCCCACACCCTAATCAGGTTCTTACCAAATCTAACCAATTTTGTTAGATGTAATTCCTTTCAGCTCTGCTAGGTCCTGTTCCAGGCCCTGCCTTAGTGACAGACTGCAACACCTCTTGGCCCACATCCTTATTACACCATAAAATCTCAGCAGCCAACTAAATCAGCCACTTGAACACTGGCTCCACCTGCTGATTAATCAAAATTATTACACCTGTGACAATTTTCTGAGGGTTTTAAGGAAGGTAAATTATTTGATATATTTATGTCTGTTACATCGTCTTCAGGAAGGCATTCGATAGCATTTGGAGGAAAGGATTTTGGAAAACAATGAGGTTCTATAGGCATCCAGAGAAAATCAAAAGAATACTAGAAAATGCCTATAAAGATACCTTTTCATCAGTCAATCTGTGGAGAACTAAAGGATCAGTTTAAGACAATCGTAGGAGCGTTGCAGGAATGCATCCTCTCACCACTGCTCTTCAATATATTACTGGAATTAATAATAGCAACAGCCATGGAAGATGAGGAGATAGGTGTGCAGATAGGAGGTGTGCAAATCAATAACTTGCATTTCACCGATGATACAGCACTACTTGCTGAAAGTCCAAATGAGCTGTAGGCTATGGTAAATAGAGAGGTGGAAGGAAGTGAAAACCTTGGTGTGAAAGTAAACACCGAGAAGACTGCAATACAATACATGGGAAGGATGCACAAGGATTTTAACACCATAATATAGAATCAGACAGAATCTCAAGCAAACAGTGAACTTGGTCCATCTGGGAGGAAACTTCAGTTCAAAGGAGGGAACTATTTCAGATATCAAGAGGCAGATAAGGATAGCAAGCACTGCATTCTAGGCACTAGGAAAGGTTTGGTCAGCAAGAGACATAATGAGAACAACAAAATTAAAAGTATAGGAGACACTTGTTTCACACTGTCTTCTTTACAACTCTGAAACCTGGACAATAAAATGCTCCTCAGAACAGCAGCTGAATGTGTCTGAGGCTCAGGAGGATTCTAGGCGTCACACAAAGAGAAAGACTGAGTAATGATGACACTAAGAAATATCTCCATCTGCATAAGGAAGTGAACTATAGGATATGGCAATGGTGCTTGAGATACTTTGGCCATGTTATGAGAATGAATAACAGCAGATACTCAAAGATAGCACTGCTTGGAGGAGTGCATGGATAAGGCAAAGATGAAGGCACAAAAAATGCTGGATAGACAGCATAAAGGAAGACTATGGAACCTTGGGTATGACAATAACACAAGCATCTAGGACTTCCCAGGCTAGGAACAACCAAAGAACCGCCATAAATGGGCTGCCCATGCATGCTTAAGAATTGCTGGGGCATAAATGATAAATGATGATGAAATTATTTGATAACTAAATATTAGATTGATAAATAAATAAAAAAATTTCCACACCAATTGTGGACAATATCACTATTTAGGGATTTAAAAACCTTTTTATTTCTACTATGGATAGAATTTTAGAAGAGATATACAACTTACCTGGGACATATACATTCTTAGCCACAGTTACTATTAATATACAATGTGTCTCCACAGCTGTTCTTCCTTTATCATTAGTATTGAGAAAATTCAAAGTTAATAAGGCATTATGTAATCATTTCTGGGGGTATTTAGCATTCCTTTCTGTTTATTTAACATATTCTTTAGAATTCAATTTGATCTTTCTATAACTGCCTGCCCTGTAGGACTGTGTAGTAAACATGTAGTATTCTTTATTATAATTAGCAAAAAACACTTTCATTTTCTTAGAGACATATTCTGGAGCATTTTCTGTCTTTATTTGTACAGGTATAACCATGATGACCATAATTTTTAGCAAATGTGTGATTACAAAATCTGCCTTTCTGAACTCAAAGCAGTTGCCCATTGAAAAGCCGAATAGGTATCCAATGGTGTGGTGTACATATTTTAGTTCTTCAAGTTCTACAAAATTGTGAAAATTCTACAAAACTGTGCAATTATAAAAAATTCTACATCCATTTGCCATATTACATTCCTTTGAGTACCCTTTGGGTTACTTCCTGTAGGTAGTGGAGTTTGGGTGTATAAAGAACAAGTAGGACATTTCCTTATAATTTCCTTGACTTCTTGTCATATGATGGAAAATTATTTTTTTAAATCTTTGCTATTTACATGATGTTTTTAACAAAATTCTGAGGCATTAAGTACATTTCCAATCAATAATTTATCAATTTCTGCACCGCCTTGTGCTAGAGATGCTGGTAGACCCATATGGGATGGGATGTGTGTTATGTATATGGGATGATGAGTATTCCTGATTATCTCTTGTAACTGAATAAATAATAAATTCAATTCTGTATCATCTGGTATAAATTCAGAAGTTTTAAAATGTAATACAACTCTTTCTGCATATTGTGAGTTGGTAACTATATTGAGAGGTTCTTTAAAATCCTTTAGTACCATGAGAATAGTATATATAATTCTGATTTTTGGACAGAATCATAAGTAAATCACTTTACTTAAATTTTCTGATTTGTAACCTGCCTTTCCTGATTTATTTGCATCAGTATAGAATATAGGGGCTCCAGATATTGGTGTCTCCCATACAATGTGAGGAAGGATCCATTTAGTTTTTGTTATAAGTTGAATTCTCTTTCTTTTGGGATAGTTGTTAATCCAAAAATATTAGTTCAAGCTCTTTGCCAGGGTTCACTTTCTTTCCATAATTTGTCAATTTCATCATTATTAAAAGGTAATTTTAATATTATTAATTAAAAATATTAATTAAAAATAATTTCTGCTGCTATATTACTGCTAACTGATGAAGTTTCAATTTTCCTTTTAGAATTAACTCAGAGACTTTTTCCACATAATTTTTACTATTTTTCTCAGCTTATGTGATTAAAAATCTATTCTAAGATAATATCTTCTTTCTGCATTAAAATTTCTGTAGGGAAATGTGTAGAGTGTAATACGATCAGAATGCAGTTGAGATTTGGATCTACATGATCCACATGTGACTTCTTTTATTTCTCTTCAATCAAGGCAATTCTCTTTTAGCATCATTTGATAATTCCCTGGGACTATTTAAGTCCTTGGCATCATCTAAGGTTTTATTTAAATTATTAAGATCATTAGGACCTATGCCAATAGTGTGCCATAGATGGGAAATGTCTCTTAGCAATCTTTGGAAATCTTTAAGAGACTGAAATCTATCTCTTCTAATTTGCACCATTTTGCCAAAATATTTTATAACCTAAATAATTAATAGAATCTCCTCTTTGTATTTTTTTTTCAGAAACAATCGGTAATCCCAAAGAAGGCATTTTTTTTATTTCTTCAAACATTTTTTTCTAAAGTATCTATAGTTGAATCAGATAACATTCATGCCATCCATGTAATGGTAAACTATAGATTCAGGAAGTTGCTTATGTATCATTTCCAATGGCTGACTTACAAAATTTTGCACAGGGTGGGGCTATTTTAACATTCACCATGGAAGAAGATTTCATTGATATCTTTTAATTAAAAGTAGGCACTGTGAAGGCAAATTTTCCTGTCTTTTTATTGTAAAGGTATATTGAAACAATCTTTTAAAATATAAGAGGTCATCCTTTAGGCAATAGAGAAGGCAAAGGAATTCCAGACTGTAGAGAGCCCATTGGCTGAATCACCTTACTAGCAGCTCTTAGACCTGATACCATTCTCTGTTTTCCAGATTTCTTTTTAATAACAATTCCAGGAGACTTCCAAGGGTTGGTTGATTCTTCAATATGCTGAGCATCTAGCTAGTCTTGTACCAGCTGTTCTAAAGCCTGCAGTTTTTTGTATTATTAAGGCCATTGTGCAACAAATACAGGTTTGTCTGTCAACCATTTTAAATTTAGGGCTGTTGGTGTCTTTGAAAAATTAGCAGCTGTTGTGCCCTGTTCTTGTACAACCTGAATGATCAGTGACTGTTCTTTATAATATCTTGTAATATTTCCCCCAGAAACATACATTAATTTTTGGTTTGTTTTCAAGATTGGGGGAATGTTAATCTGAGTATCCCATGCTGTAACAAATCACATTACCCACAAATTCATTGATATTTTAGACATATACAGTTTTAATATTCCTCTCTGTCCTTCTGGCCCTGCACATTTATCCCATCTCATACTCTGCTTTACCTGAGATAAAGTTCCAATCCCTAAAAACTGAGCATTTACATCCTGAGGAGGTCAATTTGGATGCCAAGATTCTGATGAAATTTTTGTTGCATCTACACCTGTGTCTACCTTCAATGACAAGGTCATTTATTTGTATTTTTAATTTTGGTCTTTGTTCATTTATAGAAGTTTGCCAAAATACTTTCTTTATGGTTTCTCTGTAGTAGGAGACCACTTCTTGTTCCTTGCTGCCCAGACTCTAAATAACCACACAGAAACTGTAGTAATTAAATTACTGCTTAGCCTATTAGTTCTAGCTTCTTATGGGCTAGCTCTTACATCTTAATTTAACCATTTCTATTAATCTGTGTATTGCCATGTGACTGTGGTTTACTGGCAATGTTCCAGCTCATCTGTTGCTGGTGGTGGTTACATGGCATCTCATTGACTCTGACTTCTTTCTCCCAGCATTCAGTTTAATTTTCCGCACCTACTTCTATTCTGCCCTGCGTAGGCCCAAGACAGTCCTTTATTAGCCAATGGTATTCATAGCATACAGAGGGAAGTCTCACATCAGTTTCTCCTGAATTTTTTGTTCTCTCTTCTGTAGCTGTTCTATTATCCAAAGCAGTATGGTTTCTTACAATAGACATTAGGTTCTTTAAGTGCTGTGGGAAGGAGTTTCCTCTATGATGGCAGAAAATGACTGACCCAGATTTGGCACTGAAGCCATAAGAGGCCCCACATGGAGTTTCCTGACAGTAAGAGATTACCTTGTGTATTCCTTGTTGACCTACATTCATTAGTTCAATCCCTGCCTTTGCCATATCTTCTGCATAATCCAGAAGGAAGGGGTGTTCTAAATGGATCATTCTTAGAAAAAAGCATTGTTTCTAGGAATTCCCTGTCTACAATTCCTTTTCAGGTGACATTGTTGGCCACAATTATAACACATGACATTTTGATTTTTTTCCTCAAACCTCTCCTATCAAAGCATCTTCATGGTCATGAGATTCAATATTAATTGTATCTCAGAACAAGTGGAAGACTTGTATGACAAGAACTTTAAATCTTTGAAGAAAGAAATTGAAGAAGACACCAGAAAGTGGAAAGATCTCCCATGCTCTTGGGTAGGCAGAATTAACATAGTAAAAATGGCAATCTTACCAAAAGCAATCTACAGATTCAATGCAATGCCCAGCAAAATCCCAGCAAAATTCTTCAAAGACTTTGAAAGAACAGTACTCAACTTCATATGGAAAAGCAAAAAACTCAGGATAGCCAAAACAATCCTGAGCAATAAAAGAACTTCTGGAGGCATCATAATCCCTGACTTCAAACTATACTACAGAACTAAAGTACTGAAAACAGCCTGGTACTGGCATAAGAACAGACAGGAGGACCAATGGAACAGAATAGAAGACCCGGATATCAATCCACACATTTTCGAACACCTGATCTTTGCTAAAGAAGCAAAAAATATCAAATGAAAAAAAGAAAGCATATTTAACAAGTGGTGCTGGCATAACTGGATATCAGCATGTAGAAGAATGAAAATAGACCCATATCTATTATCATGCACAAAACTCAAGTCCAAATGGATCAAAGACCTCAACATGAAGCCAGCCACACTGAACCTTATAGAAGAGAAAGTGGGAAGTACACTTGAACGCATTGGCACAGGGAACCCCTTCCTAAATAGAACCCCAGCAGCACAGACACTGAGAGAAACAATTAATAAATGAGACCTCCTGAAACTGAAAAGCTTCTGTAAAGCAAAGGACATGGTCAACAAGACAAAACGACAGCTTATAGAATGGGAAAAGATCTTCACTAACCCCACATCAGATAGAGGTCTGATCTCCAAAATATACAAAGAACTCAAGAAATTGGACATCAAAAGATCACATAATCCAATAAAAAAAAAATAGAGTACAGACCTAAACAGAGAACTCTCAAGATAGGAATCTAAAATGGCTGAAAGACACTTAAGGAAATGTTCAACATCCTTAGTCATCAGAGAAATGCAAATCAAAACAACTCTTAGATTCCATCTTACACATGTAAGAATGGCCAAAATCAAAACACTGATGACAACGTATGCTGGAGAGGTTGTGGGGAAAAGGGAACACTTCTGCATTGCTGGTGGGAATGCAAGCTGGTACAACCCCTATGGATGTCAGTGTGGCAATTTCTCAGAAAATTAGGAAACAACCTTCCTCAAGACCCAGTAATACCACTTTTAGGTATATATCCAAAGGATACTCAATCGTGCCACAAGGACATGTGCTCAACTATGTTCATAGCAGCTTTGTTTGTCATAGCCAGAAACTGGAAACAACCTAAATGCCCCTCGACCAAAGAATGGATATGGAAAATGTGGTACATTTACACAATGGAGTACTACATAGCAGAAAAAGATAACAGCTTGAATTTTTCAGGAAAATGGATGGAGCTAGAAAACATTATTTTGAGTGAGGTAACCCAGACACAGAAAGACAATTATCACATGTATTCACTCATAGGTGGTTTTTAAACATAAAGCACAGAAAGCCAGCCTACACACCACAATCCCAGAGAACTTAGAGAACAATGCGGACACTAAGCGCAACTTACATAGACCTAATCTACATGGGAAGTATATAAATACAAGATCTCCTGAGTAAATTGGGAGCATGGCGACCTTGGGGTAGGGTTGAAGGGGTGAGGGGAGAGGCAGGGAAGGGAGCAGAGAAAAATCTAGAGCTCAATAAATATCAATAAAAAAATTGTGTTAGCTGGGCATGGTAGTGTATGCCTTTAATTCTAGCACCTGAAGAGACAGAGGGAGGAGATGTTCTATGATTTTGAAATGAGCCTAGTCTACACAGTCATGGCTTCAAATTGAGACTCTGTTTCAAAAATAAAAATAAAATGAAAAATATTAATTGTATCTTGGATCCATTCTCCAAAGGTGCTGACCTTGCCTTTAACAGCCTATTCCTTTGCATAGAGAAATGGTATTTTCAAAAGATGGATTCAATTATTATTTGTGTAGCTTCTGAATTTCGTATCATTCTATTAGCTGTTGGTCAATTTTTGTAAGAAATCTATAAAGGCTTCCTTTGTGCCCTGTATAACTTTAGAAAATGACTCAATTTTATTTTCTTTTTCTCCAAATCTGTCCCAAGCATTCAAAGCTGCTGCATGGCATAAATCCAGGGTGTGGCCTCATGTACAGCTTGCTTTTTGATTTTTTTTTTTGGTTTATCGAGACAGGGTTTCTCTGTGTTGCTTTGGAGCCAGTCCTGGAACTAGCTCTTGTAGATCAGACTGGCTTCGAACTCACAGAGATCCACCTGTCTCTGCCTCCCGAGTACTGGGATTAAAGGTGTGTGCCACCACCGCCTGGCCTCAGCTTGCTTTTCTATAGTAGCAAGTCTCTTCCATGAATTTGGTCTTGGGAGATTTTCCTACCTCTGGATTACTCCATTGTTCAATAATCTTAGCCTCTCCTCTGAACCAGGTACTCTATTGCAATTGTGGACCAGGCTCTAAAGCACCACTAACCAATTCTATCCAGTCTTTAGGGATAATTCTATTACAATGTGACCATGAGTTTATCATTTGCTTTGCAAAAGGTGAATGCATGCCATATGAGACTATTGCTTCCCTAAATCTCCTTAAATCTAACATTGGTACAGGAGTGTAGTTAGTTGTAACAGAGTCTCTGTCATTTGGCAATTCCTGTAAGGTTACTGGATATATTAAGGTTGGTGGTCTGAAAACCTTAGGCTGTTTCTCTCTATTCTCATAATGCAATGCTGAAATTGGTTCTCCATTAAATTCCTCTGTCTGAATCTGAATCTCTCTGTGATCTGCTTAAGTAGGTTTTTCTAAGGCTGGTATCTTAGCACTCAGATTAACCAAGTTTTTTAGTAATAAGACAAAAATGATAATGCTGATAATGTTTACAATTGACATTATATAAATCCCATCTAAATTATATTTCCACTCATTTAATTGCTCAATTTTCAAACTGTTTAGCACATATCACATATAATCCATCCATTATAATGGTTTTCTACATTTTTTTAATGTGGTAAAAACTTTTTAAAACTATTTCCTCCCTTTAAGAATTCCCAGTTGTCTTAAGAAATCTACCGATGACGTTGATGAAGATGTTAGACTTCTTGCTGTTGTGTAGCATAGTAAAAACCTGACTGGATTTTAAGGTAGCTACCTAGTTTGGCTGCAGCCTGAGACGGGGGTTCAGAGAGAGCCTGCATCTCACAGTGGAGAGAGAGAGAGAGAGAGAGAGAGAGAGAGAGAGAGAGAGAGAGAGCAGTCTAAAAAATTCACAAGGGATTGTACGGAAAAAGCATATGTGGCAAGGGCTGTCTGAAGGCAGAACCAGCCAGTCTAGGGCTCAGAAGCTTGGGGAAAAAAAGAAAAAGAAACCTAACCAGGTGGGGTTAGAGCCTATGTGCAACTCAGGCCTGTGTTGGTGGCTAAAAGCCACAGTCTAGGGCTTTTTAATGATTCTGTACACCAACCATTGGTTGCCAAATGTAGCATAAATAATAAAACCCCAGAGACAGATTTTGGGGTTCAATCTGAAGATCGGAAAAGCAAAGCAGCCAAGCCACCAGAGAAATCTTACCTCTACGATGGCTGGGTGACTGCAGATTGAGCCCTGAGCCTCTTTTTCCTCCTGTTTTATACTCCCTTCTAGTGTGGGGATTAAAGGCATGTGACTCTCTAGTATTTGGATTAAAGGTGTGAGCCACCACTACCTGGATCTGTTTTTGCATTAGTCTTATGTAGCCTAAGGTTGCCCTGAACTCACAGAGATCCATCTGCCTCTGTCTCCCAAATCCTGGGATTAATGGTGTGTACCACCATTGACTGAACTCTAGTGGCTTAGTTTTGCTCTCTGATTTTCAGGTAAGCTTTATTTATTAAAACACTAAAAAAAACCAATGTAGTTTTGCATTAGGTTTAGAACCTTCTTATTTATACAAAAGGGGGAAGTGTGGGAATTCATTTTGTCAGTAGCTTTGGGGTACCTGCCTTAGGGCATGGCCTTGTATGCTATGTGTAGACTAACAAGCTTGAGAGGAAAGTGTGCTTACTCTCTTCCTCTGGCTGTTGCTTGGTGTAGTTGGAGACACAAGTCGTGGAGAGGTGGCATGGGATCATGTATCTTCAGCCTTACTCTGAGTCTGTGAGTTTGTCCTCATTGCACCCCTTTATAAATCAATTTTTATAATTTTGTGAGTCTGCATTTCACATATGTGCAGGTAAAACACTCTTACATATCAAATTAAATACATCTGAAATAAGACAATATAAAATTCCACCCAACCAAGCTAGTAACATGGGGGCTAGAGTGATGACCACAAGATTAAGGCATCTTACTATTCTATCAGAGAAGCAAAGTTCAGATCCTATCCTCCATATCAGATCCCAGCATTCAATCAAAAAGCCTTAACTCAAGTTCCAAGGGATCCAATGTCTCCTTTTGACCTCTGTGATCACTTGAATACACATGTGCTCGCATACAAATGAAGTCAAATAAATGTTTCAAAAATCCAGAGTCATATGTCTATATATATCTAATTCCAAACATATTCAGCATCCAGACATGTTGGCCTACTATTTGATATTCATCTACTCAAATAAAAACTATGAAATTATTCAAAATGTCTCTGCTTTCATCTCTAAATTCAACAATTAATAAATTTAAAATCTTTGGAAATCTTTAGTTCCATCCCTCCCCCAAATTTCTATCACAGTTCATCAGGCTTCATTTGTACTACAGAAACCATTTCAATATTTATTTCCTTATGCTTAGCCTTTTCTTCATTAAAATCTGTAACCTCTAGGCTACCACTGTCATCTTTGAAGAAAGGAATTCTCACATTAATCTTATGTGCCTGTTAAAACATTGCAGTGGTGTTCATCACATGCAGTCCAAAATCCACTGGAGTGATGCAAAAGTTATTTCCCGATCTAGTCCATGTTAACATTTCTAAGAGGAGCTCTTCCTGTATCCCACCACACCTTATATCCCATTTTGAAAACAGCTCACCACTCCTTCAAACACCACAGGCTCTCCTCCATTTCATCATTTCCCATCACAGTCCCAAGGTCCACCTTGACAAGAAGCTGCCTCATCTTGACCAGGTGAAATACACTGAGAACTTCAGGATCACCTGCCAGGAGCTGATGACCATTTTCTCAAACTGTTACATTAGAGAGGGCTGTATCACAAAAGAACATGCTATTTTTTGATAAAGGGTCTTACTATGTAGCTCTGGTTGACCTGGAATTCACTATGCATCTGTTTCACTCTAAAAGCTAAAACCTGGGTGGAGAGCAACTCTCTAACAATCTCAGCCCCAAAAGACTTGCACACAACTTCCTGAATACAAGTGTCACCCTCATTTCAGGTAACTGAGTGTTTTACCCTAAAAAGCTAAGCAAACATCAACAGTGCACTAGAAATTTGTAATGTTGACTATGGTTTTCAACAACACAGAATTTCTATATCTGTATTGAAGTTCTGATCCCTGAGACCAAGCAAGGTACAGGGGAAGGTCACACTCTCATACATGTACACATACTAACACGACAGCCTCCCATACTCAATATACACAGATGCACACTGGCCACCTCAGTCTTATCTATGAGCCTCTTTGGTTACTATATAGACTCACATGTTCAGTGTTACATCCAGTGACCTTCACTCCAGGACACAAGGCGTTGGCTCCTCCCTCATTATTAAACACTCTGAATTGGATGTATCCTGCAGTGAATTCTCCTGAAAACAAGAGACAGAAAACAGCATTCAAGGAAAATGCTAGAAATAGCTGTCAGCCTATAGTTTGCTGTTCACAGGTTTGGGATATACAGTCTGAAATATCAAACTCATTGAGGAAGCCTCACCTATTCCCATCCACAGACCCCAAGAGCCAGTCTTTGAAAAGGTTTCCATCAGCCAGAGCTTGGATGGAGAAATTTCTGATACAGCAAGGTCTCTACTGAATATCTTCAAGGGCTTGCCACAGCAGTTAGCAAGTACATCCATTCTGGCCCTGTCCATTTTACCTTAGTAACTTTTCTTTAAAGCCTTACATCCCAAGAACAAGCAAGAAATTCTTTGAATTATGCAGCACAAACTTAGCACTTATAAAGGGTACATTCCACATTTGGATTTATATTATGGAATGGGATGTCCTTTTGTCTCTGTGTTGCTTTTATTGGTTAATGAATAAAGAACTGGGTTGACCTATAGCATGAGAGGAGGAAGGCAGAGTCAGAGAGACACCATGGAGCCAAGGCCTGAGTCAGACATGCAGAAACTTTGCCGATAAGCCACTGCCATGTGGCAATACACAGATTAATAGAAATGGGTTAAATTCATATGTAAGAGTTAGCTACTAAGAAGCTAGAGCAAATGGGCCAAGCAGTGATTTAATTAATACAGTTTCTGTATGACTATTTCACGTCTAAGCTAGCCAGGTGGCCAGGAATCAGCAAGCGACCCTTCTTAACTACAATACCAAACAACATGGCAGCCATCCCTCACAACCTAAATAAAACCATTTTTTCCTTGTTGTTCAACCTTGCGCACATGGACCTGGTCTGTTCCTAAGAAACATTTGACTGATAATGGGGTTTCTATGAGTAGATTCTGGAACCATGTATCCCCAGTGCAAACACAGATGCTCCTGTTTATGCCGTGTGCTCTGAGGCAAGTTCCTGGACTCAGTGCTCCAGTCTCCTAATCTGTAAAGTGGGTTAGTGATAGTTGAGAGTCCAAGGGCAATCAACTGAATGGAGTGAAGCAAACACAAACTCTCATAGAAGAGAAGCAGGCTGTGGTAGATGGTAAATGACTTCTACTTATCATAACTGAATTCATCTTGTGTCCTAAAGAGAGTTCAGTAGCATTAGAGACTCACTCTGGCCACTGGGGGAGTAATAAGAGGCTGTCTTCTGTGTATCACCAAAGTCATAGATCACAGGTATTGCTGGGCCATTGTTAGTCTGACACCTCCCTCCTTCATATTTCACTGGGTAGTTCTACAGGGAACAAAAAAGTTACTGGTTAAGGATGGCAGCATTGGCAGTTTCAGGAACACTGCCCTGCACAGAGAAGCACAGCATGTGTCCAGTAAATGAGATTGTTTTCAAACCAGTCAGATAAGAAAGAATCTGCTCCTTTGGCTGTGTTTTTGTCACATCTTAG
>PVIU01025382.1:0-23882 GCA_004026605.1 Ondatra zibethicus
TTCAGCCACTTTTTTTAAAAATTGGTTTTAAGGCTTCCTTCATGAGATGGAACCATACCTGACATCATTAATGAGTCCAGGAACCTGAGACTAGATAGGTCATAGGCCCTAGGGGACAACCTACTACAGTTATTCTGCTAAGTCAACACAGCAACAAAATGACTCCTAATAACATGTCTATACCCTCATTAGAAGAGCTTCTCCCAGTAGATGGCATTTAACTCTACAGTTGTACAATGTTGAGATAGCAAGAGCGCTCAGCCCTAAATAAGGTGTCTTTGTCACACCCTCACAAGGCTCAGATCTATGCAGAGGAGGATGTGGAAAGATTGTAAGAGCCACAGGTAGATGACTTCAAGGAAACAACATTTCTCAGACACAGCAAGTGGGATAGACATTTGAATTCAAGAGACTGTGACTGATGGACTGATACTTTGTTTTGTTTAATCCTGATTTTTTTCTTTCCATCATGACCATAGGCCTTCAGAAGTACTTTCAGCGTTATCATACTGTTCTTGTTTTGGCAGTTAAGCCAATCAGATTTAAACTGTCTGAACTTGGCTGGGTTGATGGCACTTGATGTTCTCACAGAGGACCCAGGGTTAGTTCTCAGCATCCACATGGCAGCTCACAACCATCCATCTATAACTAGTTCCAGAGGATCTGACACCCACTCCTGGCTTCCTCAGTATTGCACACACATGTCCGCATGCATATGTTACAGGCAAAACATTTATTTGCATAAAATAATAATAAACATTTAAATGTCTGAAAAACAAGAAGTACTGAGTACTGTGTAGCCTGGAGACAATGGGGCGTGAAATGAAAACAGCCATGTCATCCCTTTGAAACTGATAATAGCATTTGAAACTGGTGACACTCTAGATGATGTTAGGTTCTTACCTGAGGAAAGCGTAGCAATAAATGTGTGTCTGTGCATTGATTGGCATTTTACCATGTTTATGGTATCCTAGTTTGTTACTTTTTTGTGGCTTTCTTGTATTCCATGCCTTGTATCTCCTACTGTAGCGTGCCTTCTTTATGCATCTTTTTATCTTCATAATACTTTCCTAAGGAATCTACAAATAATGTATTTTTAGGGGATATATTAAGTACTAGTATTTTAAATATTCGTGTTAGTGAGAAAACATTAAGATGTAGTTGGTTTTCTGTCTATGTTGAGAATGCCCAGAAAATATGTCATTTATAAAGAGACATATGAAGAACTTTTAATAACTTATGGAGAATATTTTCAAGTGCTTAGACAAGAAATTCCTTTTCTATAAAATGCCTACATATTGGTTAAATGTTTCCTATAATAATCATGTTAGGACTAATGTGGACTACAATTTTCTCTTTCAGCCCCTGAGTTCAGACCACAGATCCACAGCCACAGTCCAGATCTGTAGCGGTTCGGTAAACCTGCGGGGGGATGTGAAATGTAGAGCTTTCATCCACAGCAACAGACCCAAGGTTAAAGATGCCGTGCAGGTAAACGAGTAACTGGCGTGAAAAAAATGGAAACAACATAATATTAAATCTTACAAGTTTACTTTCTTTTTATCTTAATTTTATGATTATTAATTTGGTTTTAATTAATGAAGTTCCAGTCGCCTTCAAGATTTTTATGTGTAGACTATCTATATGGGTTTAATAAGTATTCCACTCTTGTCATATATCAGTACCTTTGAAATAATTTCTTTTGAGGGGAGTTCAATTTCTTAATAGAAGTATTCACAGAAAGAATTCTTAGGTAGTGTTTCAGAGTCCAAAAATTAAAAAAAAAAAGATGACCAGCGTTAACATCATAATATATTTCCTGATTTAGAATATTGGAAAATTTTGTTTAGATGCAAACTTTAATTCTTTATTTGGCTTTAATTTACTATTTAAATGTGGGTTACATAGATGTATAATTAAGCTACAACTGTGTTAAAAATAATAGTAATAGTTAATGCTGAGTGTATGAGAAGAACAGGTGGAATGATGTGCAAATTATGAGGATTTTTTGGTAATGAATAATTCAACTTTGACGTATTTTATTTCTTACTGTGTCTTTTTTCTCATAGGCAGTGAAGAGAGATATTTTGAACACAGTTGCTGATCGCTGTGAAATACTTTTTGAGGACCTACTTTTGAATGAAACTCCAGAAAAAAAAAGTATGACTATAAAATAAGTACTTTTTTTGTGTTTGTTCTGTTTCATACAGTAAGATAATCAAGATTTAACATGTATATCATCTTCTATAGCATGTTTTATAATAGTAAGTTATTTTTTTACTTTTATTGCTGAATAAAATCTTTTCAGTTCTCCCTCCTCCACCATTGTGTTTAGAGCAAAGCTATCAACATTTAGCAGTTCCAAGGAAGACTGTTTTAATGTTTTGCATCCTTTTCTCCTCATTTTAAAAATGAGTTCTTTGAGCATTTCTTTCTTTTGTTTTTTAAATATATATTTATTATGTATACAATATTCTGTCTGTGTGTATGCCTATAGGCCAGAAGAGGGCACCAGACCCCACTACAGATGGTTGTGAGCCACCATGTGGTTGCTGGGAATTGAACTCAGGACCTTTGGAAGAGTAGGCAATGCTCTTAACCTCTGAGCCATCTCTCCAGCCCTTTTTTTTTTTAAAAGATTTATTTGTTTGTTTATTTATATAGTATCCTGCCTGCAGGCTAGAAGAGGGCACCAGATCTCATTATAGGTGGTTGTGAGCCACCATGTGGTTACTGGGAATTGAACTCAGGACCCCTGGAAGAACAGTCAGTGCTCTTAACCACTGAGCCATCTATCCAGCCCGAGCATTCTTACAATGTGTTTTCTCTGTATTCACTGCCTCTGTCACCCCTCCCAGGTCCTCCTTACCCACCCAGATTTGTTAGCTTGTTTTTTTAAAAATACACCAGGCATTGTTTTTGCTGCCCACGTATTTTTGGATGTCTTGTCTTGCACTGGAGCATGCTTAATCCACTAGGGGCCACACCTTTGAGAAGACTGACTCTGCTCTCAGCAGCTATCAATTGCAACAGCCCCTAGCTTGCTTCCCTTCTCTGTGCTGCAATTTTGAGTGGCTTGAGTTTGTGCTGATCTTGTGCTTGCTGTCACAGTCACTGTGTCCATCTGTGCAGCTGCCCTGCAGTGTCCGGAAAGCACTGTTATAGCCGTCTACTGTCTCTGGCTCTTATAGTCTTTCTGCCCCTCTTCTGCAATAATCCCAGAGCTTTGGGCAGGGTTGTGTGTGATACAGATGCCTCACTTAGGCCTGAGCGTTTGCAGTCTCTCATTATCTGTACCACAACTGGTTGTGGGTCTCTGTGTTAATTGCCATTTACTACAAAAGAGACTTCTCTGATGAGGGTTGAGAGATACACTAATCTATGGGTATAACAATAAGTCAGTAGGGGTTGGTTTAATGTGATGCCCATTCAACAGCATATAGAGTAGTCATCTAGGGCCTCTGACCTAGCCAGCCAGAGGTTCTTGGCCCTGCCAACAGTGCCAGGTGTGAGTTCCAAACTGGAGTAAGCTTTAAGTCCTGTCAGGAACTGGCTGGTTCCCCACATGACTTCCATGCCTTTGGCACTAGTCGACGTGTTGTACCGAGCCAGTTGTCACTGTAGATAGCAGGGTTCACAGCAGAGTAAGATTGATTTATTTTTTTCATCCAGTAACAGGCAAAGCACCTTCTAGTACTGTGAAATCTGGCCAGTAAGAACGAGGCTTTTAGGTGAGCACCTGCTTGATTTCATGTTCTAGCTCTCAGCAATAGGGCTTGACAATGAGGTCATCGTGAGCAAACAAGAACACCGGCAAAAGCCTATACTGTTTAGGGATTTATGGGATGTTCCTCGCCAGTAACTCCAAAAGAGGCAACCCGTTCCCAGCACCAGACTTTTTATTTGTAGAGGCACTGTTGCCCAAACTCTATGTAAACTTTTTAATATATGAGCATGTAAATACTTTAGGAAGCATCTACAGTATTGGGTTTTCATATGATGTCTTTCATGTTAGTTATCCCTTCCTGAATTCCCTCCTATTCCCCCTTCTATTCCTGCCCCATATAACACTTTCTATTCCATTATTCCCCTTTGATTCTTTATATAACTGCATTCTGTCTCCCCACTCAGGGAGGATTTTTTAAATAATTGCCTCTGATTGAACTACTTTTGCCAGAGTGAACAGTGTCAGCAGTTTAAATTTAAGATTTTGTTGGCGTTGTAGGTTTCAAGTCACCATAGGTGTACTCAAATATTTACTTATTGGTGTTTGTTGTATAGTAGATTTTTAAGGTACTGTTTATTCACTGTTTTGTTTTGTATTTCTTAGCTATTTCTCTAGCAGACTTGATTAGGTTCCACATGGTTGAATTCCATCTCTGGGGAAACATAAGCAGTTTATGTTTTACATCTTAGTGATTTGTATTAAAATAGTTTTGTGCTCAAAACATATATTAAGTATGCTTTTGAGACTACACCTTTGTGTCTCCATTTTTTCTTTTCTGCTAGTGGATGAATTTCTGATTCTAAATGTTTTGTTTTGATTTTCTTTTTTAATGAGTAATTATGTGCATTGCAACTAACTCTTTGGCATTCAGTTTTTGTAACATTCTTTAATTGGGCAAACAGAATACAAATTTGAAGTGTGCTTAAGATTTTATGACAGTTATCATGTATATTATATCCATTTTCAAATTTTTGACTTAATATTCAAGTATGTTTGGTTCAAAATATACCATCATCCTAATGCTGTGGTACAAACTGCAGTTATATAATTCTAACAGTAGGAGGCAGTGTGGTCAAAGAGCAAAATTATTCTTCCAGTTCTACACAAATGAGATCATACACTGAAAGTAGAAGAATCATGTAGTTTATGTCATCGGATTTCCCATGACACTTAAGGAATACTTTAGCATCTTCTGTTTGTAATTATATAAAGTAATCCTAGTTTCTTGAAGAAGAAATGTAGGTTGCAAATAGAATGACCCCAATTTTCTGCTTGATCTTTGCATTGATAACTAAATATCTACTTCTGTGTTAGTTTGTTAAAGCCACATTTTGAGTTAACCAGCAGTTATATTTATGTAGCTAGTAACTTTTAAAATTTAGAGACGTACAGTCTAATTTGCAAGTATCCAAAGAAATGTGAAACATGGTTGCTGGGGGAAGTAGCTCATTGAATAAAAGTGCTTTCTCCCAAGCATGAGGACCTGAGTTCAATCCCAGGAATGCATGAATCCCGAGAACAAAGCCAGATGGTGTGGTTCTATTCAGTGTTGGGGAAGGCTCTTGCATGGTCCTAAAACATTCATAAATGAAGAAAAAGTTAGCAATAAAATTCACAATACTTGCAAGATTAAAACAAGAAAGGCAGCAATCTATAGGGGAGTTACAAACTTGACTGAGTGTTCCATCGTAGGACATAGTGGGTCTTATGATGACATGTGACTAGCAACATCTCCACATTAAAGGCAAAGAGGGCTGTGTGTTTCATAGGTGCTTTAGCTAGGTCCCTTTGAAGAAGCGAGGGAAACTGAGGAAAGACTGATCTCAATAAAAGCAGCTTTGTCAGCTGGAAAGTTCAAAATCATTGTCATTTCAAACAGATGTTTTTATGTTTTTTGAAGTAAATATTTATTAATACCAATAACAGATATATCTAAATATTGATAATGTAATATTCTTTTTAGATTATGAACTTCCTCACCGAGTTTTTGTTCCCCTTCCTGGATCCGCTGTAAGGTTATGTGATTATAAATTTAGTGATGAATCAGCTGAAGAAATCAGAGACCATTTTTCAGAGATGTTAGATCATGAGATTCAAATAGAAGATTTGGAAATTGCAGAGGAAGTAAACACAGGTAATTAAAATCTGCTTAGACCTCATCTAAATTCAGCTTTCAGGAATTTATTTCAACATGAGAAAAGTTTTTCTCAAGCTGTTTTAGAAATTTTTCTTTGTGTAATTTGTCATTTTTTTATGTCCTTGTTGTATAAGGGGGACACTAAAGTAAGTTGAAGAAATCATATAAAGATGGCTTGGATAGAGCCTAGACTTTTGATACTGTCCAGTTGTGTAGCCCAGGGATTCTGCTAGCCTTTGTTTGCTCATTTGACCTGACCTTTGGGAGATTTTATTTTATTTGCCTTATAGTTTTATTTTCAATAAGTATAAGATATAAAAATGTGTATGTAAAGAAATGTTCAAATAGATGTTTCTAAATATTATGTAATAAGATTATTTGTAAATTGTAGGTACTGAGTAAAGAACAGATTATTTTAGAAGTTTGTGGTTTGGTAGAAAGTCTCTTGGTTACTTTTGAATATGAATGCGTATTAAATATGAATAATAATTTTAAAAATTACTTTTCTAATTTCTTATTCAATTCTGTTTCATTAATTCCCAGTTCCCTACGGGGAGAGTATAGGGTTCATTTTGGTAAAGCCACATGGCATTTAAGCAGGCAAAACACTCATTATGTATAAAAATAAAGAAGTCTTTAAAAAGTAAAATATTTAAAACAGAAAGTATTGGAGCCAGAGGACTCCATGCCATTACAGCTACCCAAGAGGCTAAAATGTGAAATGATAGGATCTCTTGAGCCTAGGAATTTAGGGCTACCTAATCTGTGTAAAATTTTCCAGAGAGAGAGACCGTTTTCCCCCCAAGAAATAATCTGGTAAAAATGAGAATGTCGAATGTTTGGTGTTCATCAAACTCCCTTTACTTAGATTAGTGACTGTTCTTTTTGACAACTCAGTATACAATGATGATGCTTTACTTCATCTCTGTTGCTGCAATTAAATACTCAGACAGAAAACAACTTAGCAGTAAGGGGGTTTATATTAGCTCACAGTTTATAGTTTGTCATCATGACAGGAGTTGGTCCTGTCACCTCCACAGGGAAGAGCAGAGTAATATATGCATGTGTGCTTAATCTCAACTAGCCTTCTCTACTTTGTAATTCAGGGCTCCATACCAGGAGACGGCACCGCATTCTTTCAGCCTGGTCTTCCCACAGCAGCTCAGGCAGTCTAGACAGTCACAGACATGTTCCTTACTGTAACTCTCTTCCCTTGTGAGGCTATGTTGTGTCACATTGACAGCAGAATTCTCATGGGGAGAAAGAAGATCTTGTTGTGTTCACTTCCTGATCTCTAGTACGTAATGATGTTTCTTGAGCCATTCTTTTAACCGTAACCTAAATCAGTGGTCCCCAACCTTTCTAGTGCTGTGACCCCAACCATACATTATTTTGTTGCTACTTCATAACTGTAGTTTTGCTACTGTTATAAATTGTAACTATTTGATATGCAGGGTATCTGATATGCAATCCCAAAGGGGTCATGGCCGACAGGGTGAGAACTGCTGGGTACTAAATGAATCTCAGAAATGTTAGGGTGATCAACAGAGTTTCTGTAATTCATCTCTTTTCTTTTAATACATAGACTTGTATCCCAAGAAGATGAGTACACAGATTCTATTCTTCTTTCTTCTTTCTTTATTCTGTGTAGCAGTCAGCCTTCCTGTAACTAAACTTTGTTCAAGAATATGGATCCACAAAACAGCTTCTTAGCTGCATTCATGCTTTAAATTTGAGCTAACTGTTTTAAATATTTTAGAGCCAAATAGTCCCACATACCTTATTCTCTTTGGTATAGTTTCTGAACAATGTTTTGTTTGTTTGCTTGTTTGTTTTTTCCTTTCTACCTATTTTCCTTCTTCTAGATTAGGAATTTTTAACCTGTGATGACCAAAACTCTTAAAGTCTAAATTGACTCAGAAGGCCTATAAACCTCTTGAAAATATTTGTGTATCTGGTAGGAAATATCTTGTATCTTTCAACAGGTTAGTGATTTAAAGAAATAAAATTTATTTATCATAATACAAATTACATTTGTTTATTACCATTACCAAATAGTATCTACTAGATCATCCTAAGAATTAATTACCAGAATGAGTAGAATTATATACCCATCATCACCAATATATTGATTGATGCTTTAACTTCAAGTACTTTAGATTATGACTGTATTTCAGGATATTTAAAAGCTGATTTTGTTAAATGATATCATTAGCATAGGCCCTAATCAAATTTTGCCAGCATCCTTAGGACAAGAGGAAATTTACACATATAAAGGGGTTACAAGAAAAGATTATACACCAAGGAAAGGCCAGCGAGGACAAAGGATAGCACCAGCTATCTGCAAGCCGAGGCGGGTGTATTCAGAAGGCATCAAAAGAACTCATACCCTGATATTCCGCTTCTAGCCCCAGAATGAGAAAACAAGTTTTCTGTTGTCTAAACCAAACAAACTAAAACGAAATAATATCCTCTACTCTGATTTAAAAGATAAACTCATGTCAGAGAATATAGTAAGATCCTCAGAGTACCTAGGGACTACTTAAGAATAATGATCAGAATGCTAGGGTCTACAGTTACTTCATTGGTGATTCAATAAGAAAAAAAAATTTTTCCCCTGGCATGGTGGAAGATTTAAGAGCTAGTCCCTAAGTCCTAGCACTCAGGAGACTGAGGCAGGGAACTGCCAGCCTGAACAACACAGGGAGTTCTAGGCCAGCCTGGAACTTCTCAGGTAGAACAGTAACAACAAAAACTGCAAACATAGGCAATAGGTATTGTAAGTATATGATCTACAAGGCTTTTCTTTTTCTATCTTTAAACTGTATTTCTTTCCTGAGAGCCAGTACTCTTAGTGGACAGTGGATTAGGTTCCTAAAGTTCTGTCTTCCTTCTTGTCTTTAGCAAGTGTATTTCATAACAGGGGTCATCACAGTCAGTGGTCATCTACCCCTCCTGTCAGAGGGTCAGTCTCCACTTGAGGGTGCTGGTGTTTTCTTCCGTACCATGCCCGCCCTGTGTGCAGCAGGGTGAGGATGTGCAAACACCAAGGCCACTGAGTCTTGTGTTCCTCGAAGTCTAGATGTGAACCTGCCGGTCTAGATGACAAAATAAAAGCTTGGTTTCAGTGCCCACTCCTTAAAGGTGGGAAGGGACATTCAGTTTTAGTGTTCTAATATTCTCCCCCAGTATTGCCTTTATTTTTCACTTCTCCTCAGGCACACATCTGTCTTACAGACTGCAATGTAATACAATAGATAATACCAACTTTATTAAAAGCCCTATAATTTTGACTACATCTCATTTTGCAAATAAATAAATGATTGTTAGACTTGGCATTGGTGGCGCATACCTTTAATCAGTTCTGGGGAGATACAGGCAGGTGGATCTCTGTAAGTTCAAGGCCAGCCTGGTCTACAGAGCTAGTTCCAGGACAGCCATGCGACTACACAGAGAAACCCTGGGTTGGGAAACAAAAAGAAAAAAATGGCTTTTAGACCTCAAAACAATACACTTTTCTTATTATCAGAATTAAATGCTTGCCCCATGGGCATATTTCATCTTTTGTTTTAGCATTGCTTATATCAATGTTAAATATTATTATCATGTTCCAAGGAATCTAAAGTATCTTAAATATTCATGATAAAATTATACTTAATCCCTCTTTAAATATTGAGTAGTCCTAGGTAGCATGTAAATAGTAGTTCATATATCTGCTTTTGTAGGTTTTAAGTTTTAGAAGTTTTAGCTTGGGAATTTAGAGTTTTTTGTTGTTGTTGTTGTTGTTGTTGGAGGTGGTGTTGTTTTGGGTTTTTTTTTGTTTTTGCTTTTTTTCTTTTTTTGGTTTTTCGAGACAGGGTTTCTCTGTGTAGCTCTGGCTGTCCTGGAAGTCGCTTTGTAGACCAGGCTGGCCTTGAACTCATGGAGATAGACCCTCTGCCTCCTGAGAGCTGAGATTAAAGGCGTTCACCACCATTCCCACCTGGGAATGTAGTTTTATACCTCACTGCATTTTGATTTTCTTCCTATTTATCTTTTTCTTACTCTGGCAGTGTAAGGTAAAGACGATGTCTTAGTTGCTTTTCTAAAGGGAGACAGGATTTACTGTGGCTCACAGTTCAGGAATGCAGTCTGTCCTGCGTGAGTCACAGCGGCAGGAGTTTGAGAGAGCTGGTCACGTGGTGTCTGCAGTCAGGAAGCAGAGAACAATGAATGCTGCCACTCAGCCAGCTCTTTACTTTTCCTGCAGTCCAGGACACAAGCTCAGGGGACAGTGCCACCCACATTTACTGTAGGTCTTTCCATCTTAGTAACCGAATTGAGGTCGTTCCTCCTGTGTGCGCTTGGAGGCTTGTCTCGTAGCATTCTAGATATTGTCAGGTTGACCAGCAATGCTTACTATCCCAGATGGGTTACCTGAATGTTATTTATTACAATAACAAAGGGAACACAAGAGGAGTTTGAAAGTTGGGTTTCGATATTCAGATATAGAATATGTAGTATAGAAACTACGCTGATAGGAAACAATGACTTTCTAGATGTGCATGTTTTTCTGTGTCTGGGATTGAGTAATGCACTGGCAATATTACCATTCAATGTAAAACCCTTTGAGAATTATAATCAAGCTAAGAATTTATTATTATGTATTGATTGCCTATAGTATATTGAACATTAGGATTCTAAAGATAGATATAGTAGTACTTCTCAAGAATCTTGCAGCACAGTTAATGTACATAGACCTAAACTGTTGTGAAGATGATTAGGTCTTGTAGAAAAGTGGACAAATTACCAGGTACACAACAGATGCACTCTTTCTGTGTGGGACTCAGGGACATTTCTTGACTTTAAGCTGATATTGAATGAAGAATGAAGTAGAAGTGACCAGGCATTTTAGGAGCTGAACACTGGTCTGAGGTAGCCAAGAATAAAAATTATTATCTAGAATTACGTCAGCTTTGTCTCACTCAGAATTTGTTGAATTGGAAGGGCTAATTTAGTAATTCTGTATAGTTTTAATAGAAAATATGTTCTTTACTATTTGGGGATAGGGTAATAAAACTACAAGTTTCATGCATATATTAAGGGGTTTAAGCTAAACATCTTATTTGTTTGGGGCTGTATTCAATTTCTCATTCTTTCATTTACCTGAAGACATCGAGTGTGTAGTTTTAGCTTATCTTTTAGATGCATAATGCAAGCTGTGGTGTGATCTGACTTGAGTCTAGGCCTGCCACTGCCAGCTGTAGGACCTGCCTAAGGCCTTCCTAGACCCAGGTTCCTTTGGGAATATTTTCTAAAAAGTAACACACATAAATGGAGGATGGTAGGATACTTTATCAAATAATTTCCTCTGCATATTAATAAAAACAAAAATATTAAATTGTGAACATAATATTTTATAATATACCTGGTTTTCCAAAAGCATCTGAAATCAGGGTTTCTATAAACAATAAGCCCCTGAAAATAGGTTCACATTCAGAAGTGGAAGTGAGTTATATATTTAGGGATATTAAACTTTCTAAATATCTGGTGTTATGCCTAAGTTTTTGAAATTATTATATGTTTGACTGTTACTGTATGGTCTACAATGTAGTTGTCAAGTAGTTGCTATGTTTAAAAATAAATGTTTTGCCAAGTAAGTATCTTCAAGTAACATACTTTTAAACGACTTAAGGGATAAAAAACAATTTGTTTGTCAAAATGACTCACTAATGTTGAAGGATAACCATGGTTTTAAAATTTCTTGGATGTGTTAGTCATATCATAGACATTAACTTAATAATTCAGATGTACTTTGTCTATTATCAGATAAAAATAAGTTGAAGACACACCTTTAAAATTTGCTGAAACTCTTCTTTGTCAGTTCTGTCCTGGTACTGGAGCCAGTTATTCTTTGGTACTAAATATCCATTACTTATTATTTTCCGTGGCTGAGTCCAGGACCTTGTGCATGGTAGGCAAGCTTCCGACTACTGAGCTATAGCCTCATACTTGGTCTTTGAGACATGACTTGTTATGTGGTTCAGTCAGGCCTTGAACTCCTTACTCCCACGCATACTCACATGCCTGAGAAGCATTAATAATTTAAAGGAAAAATAAATAATCCTGGTTACTTATTGTGATGCTAGGAATGAAATTCAGGGCCTTGTGCATGGCAGAAAGTCACACTGCCGTTTAGCTGTATCTCAAATGCCTGGCCCTCCCTTTTAAAGCATGATGTTTTCTTCAAATTTGCTATCCTTCTGTCTCAGCCTCCTGAGTACTGAAATATCAGGTGTGTGGCAGCACCACACCCAACTGATGATGTGTATTTATGGATAAGTTGTTGGCTGTAGGGAACTCATCTATTTATAAAGTTCAATCACTGGGTGGCTGGTAAGACAGCTTAGCTGGTAATGGCACTTGCTATCGATACTGATAGGAAAATAATGAAGTACTTAAAAGCCCTCCCCCCCACTTTTTTTTCCCCATTTTGATACCACAGATTCCTATTAAATACATTTATGTGCCATTCTTGTGGGTCTATGCTTGTATATGGGGTATATACATAAAGACCTTTTTAAATTGACACAGGGTGTTTAAATATAATCAGACACATCAATATGTCCTATTTTATGTTTCTTCTCTCTCTCTCTCTCTCTCTCTCACACACACACACACACACACACACACACACTGCTGTACTCTGTTGTTGGTAATGAAGGGATCAATCTCAAATAGTTCTTTTGAGCATTTTTCTCTACTGTACTGCACCACCACTTCTGGGGGACAATGTGAGTCTGGCCAGGCTCCTTCAAGACTCTCCATTCCTGCCACAACCTGCGCAATGCTGCTTTCTTTTGATTTACATGTAGTGATTTTCCTTTCAGATTTTGTTTTCATAGGATTCTTCAGCACCGTGGAAGGAGAAACAAAGGCCACTAGCCTGTCTGATCTCTAAAGATGTTACAAGAGTCAAACAATTTCAGTTGGTGTAAAATAAATTTAGATAGGCAAATGTAAATAAATAATTGCCAACGTAATGAAGGGAAAATTTATATTTGGGCTGGGCAGATGGCTCAGTAAAAGTCTGACTATCAGAGGTCCATCTCAGGAACCCTAGGCTAAGGGAGGACAAACTCCTAAAAGTTGTCCTCAGATTCCACATGCCTACCTTGGCACATGTGCACTCCACCCACGCCCACAACATATCACACACACACAAATACAACTTTTAAAAATTATTTTCTACCATTTAAAAAAAAAGATGAGAAACAATTTACAAACCTTAGGTCGACTACCTAGAATCCTCAGCGTCACGCCTTCCCTACTAGGGTTTGTAAAATGTGATACAGTGCTTGCCTTCCTTAACTCTCAGAGGTTTGTAAGGCAGAATTTCTAGTCATATTTTCCTGGTGTATGTAAAATTTCAGAGATTAAAAGTCAATAATCTCTTTCTGCATTAGGCCAAATAGAAAACCTTTTACATAATATAGTTCAACTAGGTTCTTTCTCTTATTTTCTTTCTGTAATCCAATTTTAGTTTGAGAACTGAATGAATACAGGAGTCATTCACTTCAGTGTAGGTCACGTGTTCTGATGATCTCTATCCTGTGAAATTTAGTCCACCTACATTCAGTAATGAACAGATTCATGTTATGTAAAAGATGAACAGGGATGAGGAAAGATGATGCTGGTTAAGAGCACATGCTGCTCTTATGAAGGATCTAGATTCAGTTCCCCGCACCCCTTGTCAGCTCACAACCACTGTAAGTCTAGCCAAAAGGCACCAGAGCACAGACGTCCATGTGGGCAAATACACGTGCACATAACAATAAAATAAAACAGTTTTTACAGTGAAAATCCAGATCTTTAAAAAAATAGGCGAGTGGAAGGAAAATGCTGTTGATTGTGTATATTCTTTATTATGTTACTTAAAAATGGCGGTTCTGGACTAATGTAGGCTTTGTTCTGATTTCTTGCAGCTTGTGTGACTTCGTCTGTGAGGAGCGACGCGCCACTGACTGACACAGGAGAAGAACAACCACAGCAGCCAAACGAAACTCCAATTGCATCGAAGATTCAGCAAAACATAGGTATTTGCTTTTTTATAACTTTGAAAAATGAATTGGTTTTGTTTTCTTTTTATAGTAAAATTAATTTCATTTAACCAAAGTGTCAGATTAAGGCAGTGCTTACTGAGTATGATGAAGTGACAATAGCTACACAGTGTACATTATAATGATTGAGAAGTACTACAACTGGATCTGTTTCCGTGTAACCTAAGTGTGAAACAACTGACATATTGGTATGTGTGTATAAGTGTGTGTCTCTGTGTACTTATGTGTATGCATATGTAAGAGACACTTTGTCCAGTCTTTATGAACTAGTTTTTAACTTACTACCGTATTTTCCTCTAAGACTTCTCTAAATTTTCATATGGACATATCAGTACATATTTGCAGTATGTGCATATATGTGTACGTCTGTTGTGCGTCATCCTACAGGCCCATCTGTTACCACATTGTAGAGCCTGAGGGTCAGCTGACATTCTTTTGCTCATTCCACTTCCATTGTTTTGTGTTTGTTTCACTTCTAGGTGCGATTGCAGCAATTGCAGTTGCAGTCCTTGCGGCGGGCATCTCCTTCCATTACTTCAGTGATTAGGGTGAGGCACAAAGAGCTTCCTGATCACCCGGAACACATTGATCAACAGCTATGAAAACTAAAGATGTAAATGGTCCACCTGCATTTAAGTTCTGCTACAAGAATGTATTAGATGTGTTTCTGACTTACATGACATTACTAGCTGCCTCATTTTCCCTGCTTTTATTATTGGGCCCAGGTTTTCAAAAGTAAACTATGCATCTAAATGGAGTTGCATGTAACAGATCACTATTATTTATCTTCAGAAGAGTCAAAATATGAGCTATTTTAGAATTTAGTCCTATTGAATGACATCGCACATTGATCAAAATATGTAAACTCTGAGCAGTCAGTAGCAACCATAGTTAATATATCATCAGGAGTTGTCTCTAAGTTCATCCTAGAGGACATTTCCAATATGCACTCAGTTGCAACAGTTTATGGACGTGGTTTAAGTTTGAGGCCATGAATACTATTTTAAGCATACAAATGGACAGTGGTTTCCTGGATGTCAGGCGCTAGTAGCAGCACGGCAGTATGTTGCTTGCCTCACACCAAAAACAGAGAAATGTGAATCAGAGATGCTGTCCTAGCTAGGGCAGTTAATGTTCTGTAGCTCTCACCCTGCAGTTCTGTGTAGATCCTGGCAGAAACAAACTAGTAGCACTCCTAACTTAGACCCAAGACTCCCATAAATTATGATCAAGCAGTATTTTTTCATGATTGTAAGTCATGAGGTACAAGATACACTGAATCAGCAGAATTAACTATAGGAAAAAATAGTCATTGAAGTCATTTTTCCCAAGTCCACAACAGTGATGTAGAGAACACAGGATAGAGCTATAGATGTGGACGGGAGCCAGGCAGTACTCCTTAGAATGAGGACCACATTCTTTAAAGGAAGAGGGCAAACTGTAGGCTGGTCATTAGTAGCAGACGCAGCTGAGGAGATCAGTGAAGTGGAAGGGAGAGCAGAAGGAAGGGGTGCCAGGGTCTAGAAGAACCAGGTGGGGAGGATGGAAGAGAGGCAGCACTTGAGATGTCAGGGTCTCCACACGTGCTAGCAAAACATTTATAAATTCAAGAAACAATACAGCTTAAACACACTTTTAAATATAATCCGTGATTTGATCCAAGTAGTGAACCACAAGATACAAAGCAAGGTTTTTAAAAAACCAAAGGGATATAAAGCTCTTCAGCTGAGGCAAGTCAGTCTCACACAGAGTAGACCCCCAGTAGCAGCAGTGTACACACGAGAGCAGGAAATGCCTTCCGACTTGAGTGGAACTGTAAAAGTCAGTCCAAAGCAGAACTCAGCACCAGCAGACCTTCATTAAAGAAACTGAAACGGGATGGTCTTCAGTGAGGAAAATTACTCCAAAAGCAAGGTCTGAAATGAAGTGTTGATTAACAAAGTGATTAATATTGTAAATTTAAAGTTGTTTATATAAAGTAATCATAATGAAGTATTTATAGAAATTGTAAACTTGTAAAACTGAATAAATATTGTTATGCAAACTTGCTGTGGAATTTTCAAATAAGGATATAACTGGGAAAATCTGGTTCAGAAGAAAGAGGAGGGTGGTTAGAAGCAAAGTGCTCTGAGTGCCTGGTGCCAAGTTAAGTTAGATTATTTCACTATGTGGTTTATTCTCAAGAGTACCTTCTCAAAAAAGAGGCAGGTGGTGAAACAGCCCAATAAAAGGAGATTAGGTGGAACACAGTACAAATAAAAGAAGAGATTAGAGGGGGACAAGTACGGTAAGTAATAACAGCACTGCAAGTTTCACAGACACCAGGCCCTGGGCTGTTTCCCATCACAAAACAAAGACAAGTGAGACCCTGGTTCAATAAACAAACAAACTAACTAAATGGACAAAGTATTTAAATCAAATAGAAGAGATTATATTTGTTAAATGCAGATGCTAAATAGATCTGTCCAGTAGTATTGAATAGTAAATAAATTATGATTTCTTTTTGTCAACACTAGCCTCAGTTTTTTACCCCTCTTTTAAAGGCAATACTACTATTCAGAATCTTAACCACACTTTGAAAGCATATGTGGTGAGGGAAGACTTCCTAGGTTATTGTGTGAGACTCATATAGCTTACTAAAATGAGGATAGCCAGAGAAAAAACCACAGGTTAATAACACTTCTTAACACACATGAAAGTGAGATGCACCATTCGAGTTAATTCAGCACTATATTAAGAAGATAAATTAAATACCAAGAGCATGAAGATGCTTATTAACTTTCTGTTCGTGATCCTTTAGGAAAGTGAGATAAAGACACAAAGAAACCCCAAGGCATTTAAAGAGTGTGTGACTAGATAAATGCAGATAAAGATTTATCTGCATAAGAGACTAAGGCCACAACCAGTACAATTTTATGTTCACTAGGTTGTGAACCTAAGACATCTCCATGTCTAATGAAAATGGTGTGATGAGAGACACTTCACACTGTCAGTGTTCAGAAAGCCATTCGGCCTTGTAGAGTTAAGTAATTGTATTCTCTACATACCTACCTTAGGTAAATTCTTGCATAGATAACATCTACAAGAAAATGTACAATGTTTATGACCATAATCCAAATGTTCATTAAGAGTAAATTATAGAGGATGTAATTTTATTTAGCAGGGAGAATGACCTCCATGCAAACACAAAGGTAGAACTGAAAAGCCTGGCTTCATGGCTCATACTGTAATTTCAGCACTGGAGGTTGAGGCAGGAAGGAAGATTTCAAGTTCAATGACAGTCTGGGCTGCAGAATGAGACTCTGTCTCAAATAAATGAAATTAATTTTATTTAGAAATGATTAGGCAAATGCCAAGTCTACTGTAGTGTCATACTGTTTGTAAAGTTAAGCAAATTTAAACTGTATTACATGTATTTGTGGTGATATTCTTTTCAAGGTACAAAAGTTAAGGGTGATGGCAGAAAAGGGAAGCAAGGTGTAACAAATACATTGGAAGCTGCATTGCCATGTTTGCTTCCTAAGTAACACATGTCCAGATGCTCATTTGATTTACTTTATGGCACCAAGACATTACTGTTGTTTTCTATTGCTAACAGACTGCCCCCACTTATGTCATAGCTTTTTCTCACAGTTCTCTGAATGGACAGAAGTCACTTGAGTTCTCTACCTGGTAGTGTGATAACTTCCGTTATCTAAAGGCTAGACTGGGGTTAAAACATATAAGATAGTTCTTGCATGTGGTTGACAGTTGATGGTAGCTCTCAACTGGGAATCCAGCAATCACATCTCAGTTCTCTGTGTGGTTTACATCTGGCTTCAAGTTCTTCCATCATAAGGGCTGAATTTCTTCATATTTTATGACACTTAGGGTGACTTCGAGTTCTCCCATCATAATGGCTGAGTGTCTTCATATTTAATGATGCTTAGGGTCAAAGAAGTAATACAAGCATGAACATTCCAGCAAGAGAAAAATAGAGACTGAGTCCTCAAACCCTGGCTTGGAAATTCTTAAATATGATTTCTGCTATATGTGTTGGTCAACCTAACTTTCAGGATAAGCCTAAATCATAAGATAAGGGGGAGAAAAAAGTCTCTATTCAGAAGAGGAATATGATGTATACAGTTATCACAGTTTGCCTTTTAATCTCTTGCTTTCTTTCCTCTGCTGTGCTCCTTCTGTAGGCCATAAAATGTCTCTTCCTTTTATGTAAGCCCTAAGGTACTCTATCTATCAGTACTTCATCACATTCTGACCAACACAGCAGGGATTAACTCAAGCTCTATGACAAGTTCATAAACTTGGTTGATTCTTACTTTAGGGATTTGTCTAAATATAGATTAGCTACTGCACAACATATGCCCAGGAAGTCGTTCTTGACTTCTGATTTTAGCCCAGTGAGCCAATATATTGGGAAAAATTGACAAGCTATAAAGGTATATTAATGTTAATAGGTTTTGATTTATTTGTTGTTAAGGACAAGCAATAAAATAGAAGTGACTGGTTTGTCTTTGCTTTCACCATTTTGAAAGCACTTTTGCATTCATTGTCTCCATGATTCTTACATAATACTCATGTTGTAAGCAGGGGAAAGGCTTATCGATAGGACCCTAACCTGATGAGTGTAATTGAAGCATTCATTGTTCATATTTAGGAAGAAGAAACATTTGAGTAATGTGCTAGATAGTTTCTATGTCAACTTGACACATGTTAGGGTCATCTGAGAAGTTGACCATCAACCTTAGTTGGAAAAAATGCCTCCGTATAATTGACCTGTAGGCAAGCCTACAGACCATTTGCTCCACAACTGTGTGTGGTGCTGTCATTTGGCACATGGTCCTGGGGGTGTATAAGAAAGCATACTGAGCAAGCCAGGAAGCAGCACTCCTCCATGGCCTCAGCATCAGTTCCTCTCTGCAGGTTCCTGCCTTGAGTTTCTGCCCCCACTTCTTGATTATGGACTACAAGCTGTAAGATGAAATAAAGTTTTTCCTACCCCAAGTTGCTTTTGGTCATGGTGTTTTATTACAGCGATAAAAAGTCTAAGACAGGTAACTAGTCTTTTTGTCTCAATGACCAGAAATAGATTATTCCTGGTTTTTATTGTACAATGTTTTTAAATGATTTACATACTTAGCATCATCTGGTGAAGCTAGATTTTTCTATTGTGCTATGGAACTTCTGAAATGGTGATCCCCAAAGAGCCCTGCTTAAAAATTTTTAATTAAGGCACAACATTTTAAAAAGGAACCTCATTTAACTTGTTCACTTTGTTAAGGTATTTTGTTTATGGAATTGGGAAAGGAACTTACTGGTCAAGATGAAAATAGTTCAATCAGGTCTCAGATTCTATTTTAGTCAAATCCAATCTGGTTGTATGTATTCCAGATGCCTAATCCTATTATTAGAATATAGAATATCAATTAGCTGAGGACAATGGTGGCACATGCCTTTAATCCTAGCACTCGGGAGGATGTCTGTGAGTTCGAGGTCAGCCTGGTCAGCAAGAGCCAGTTCTAGGACAGCCAGGGCTGTTACACAGAGAAACCCTGTCTCAAAAAACAAAACAAAAAAAAAAAGAAAAGAAAAGAAAAAAATATTCATCAGTTAGCTGAGATATTAGGTTACTGTATCTTTGTCTAAATAGAAATAACATGGATTTTAAAATAAATTTTTCTGTGCTTTCAAGTTAGTATTATTGAAACTGTATTCTACTGTTAAATAGCTTATAATAAATGAGTATAAATAGCTAATAACTAGAAAATTGAGTTGTACTGCCACGTCTGACAAAAACAGAATCTTGTTGAGTCAGTTAATTCCTTTGGCTTTGGGGCAAACTAACAGCATCAGCACTCATTAAACAGTGCTTTTCAATTTACAAAGTGTTTTTCATCTCTGTCTATCCGACAGTTTAGAAACTGAAGCTCAAGAAAGTAACTTCCTAAACCTAGTGGTTAATGCTTGAGTAATTGGGTGTTATATACTAAGAAGAGACAGACTGATGAAAAGGAATGATTGAGACTATAGAATCAAGAAAGGACAACTCTAAGAAACAGAAAATATGGATCTTAACTTCCTCTGAAAGTGAGGAAGGTCAACTTTAAAGGAGTAAACACTGGCTTTTAGAGAAGGAATGCTTCTCACACAGCAGTTCATCCGGAGTAAGGAGAGAGTTGGTGCTGACATTTATGGTGTGTTAGGCTTGGTGACACCTGGTACTTTCAGATTTCTATGAAGTTTAGAGCGTCATCTGAGAATGAAAAAATGTGAGAAAAAGGACATTTGCAAAACTTGTTGCGACGAACGGGTCATCAAGCTGACCAAATAAACAGTGGGATTACCAGATGGTGTACTTACCTTTGAGGTTATTGATTATAAATGAATGTGTGCTTTCTACCAAGACTCTGTCTCCTCAGATTCAAATGCAGAAATTTGAACTAGTATTGTTTAAAATGTTGGTTGTTATAGTATAAATTCACGGTATCTAAAACAATGACAATAATAGAAGTATTTAGAAGCCTTATTTAATAAATAAGTTAAACAAGTGGTTGGAAATTCAGGGCAGTGATGATCTTAACTCAAGCAAAGCTGAATAAGAAAAGTGAAGAGGGAAAAAGATAGCAGAAATTGGAAATGTACTATGAAGAAAGAAAAGTGGAGGTCTAGAAGAAATACAAGAACTGTATTTTTTTAGTACCCCACATGTAAATATATAATTACAACAATGTTTTGGGGAAGAAACAACATACATGTGTTAGCAAAGGAAGTCAATGGCTGAGGTGAAATAGGTCATTTCCATGAGATGAAGAGGTCAAGGAACAGCATGCCGTTTTCAGCTGCTGGCTGTCTTTTGGAATGATGACACCCAACATAGTGATAGGACTTGAAGTATAAAGGAAGACCCTACAACAAGTGTCCAGTTTCTCGTAAGTGAGGGAAATGATTAGTGAGCCAATAGTCGAGTTACAAGGATAGGACAAGAGTGACACATACTAGTTACTTATGCCCAAAAGATAAAGATGTTTATTGAAATAAGTGATGATGAGTGTGAGGTAAGGGGAAGTACCAAATGATGATCATTAAATAATAGATAACACTTCAACATGATAAAGAAAAAGGATACCCTGAAGAATGGGTATCCAGTATGCCAAATATGAGGAGGAAGTGTTTAAAGAAAAAGTTAGTTAGAAATAAAGGAAAGTAAGGCTGGCGGTGGTGGCGCATGCCTTTAATCCCAGCACTCGGGAGGCAGAGGCAGGCGGATCTCTGAGTTCGAGGCCAGCCTGGTCTATAAGAGCTAGTTCCAGGACAGGCTCCAAAGCTACCGAGAAACCCTGTCTCAAAAAACCATAAAAAAAAAGAAAGAAAGAAAGGTAAGTGTATTGATTTTAAGGAGCAAGAAAGAACAGATTGCAAGGATGATGATACAGAAGAGTGTTATGATGGAGAATCCCTGGGCAGTGAGCAGAAGTTAGTGAATGCTAATTTTAGATTTTGACTAATGAGTGAATGCTTGGAATTATGGTACATTTAGCTTTAGGGTTTTTGTTTGTTTGTTTGTTTGTTTTTTGAGTAGGTTGCATTCTGGGATTAATGGTAAAAAAGATCTGGTTAACATGACTGAAGTGAGCAGCCCAATGCAACAAGCTTTGGTACAGTTAAGAGACAGGAAAGGTGTCATCAGGCTACGGTAGGAACATAAACTATAGCTATGACCCTCATATAGTTAAGCACATTCTAAGGATAAGCACAACTTGGTCATATTTTATCTTTTATACACACTGTTAGAGTTGATGATATTTTATTCAGTTTTGTATCTACGCTGATAAATATTAAAGGATGAGAATAATAGTCTTTAATTTTTCATTCTCCCACTGTCTATCTGGTTTTGGCATTAAGATTTTATTAATTTTTCACAATTATGACAAATACTTGTAATCTCAACATTTAGGAGGAGGAAGCAGGAAGACTGGGAGTTTATAGACTAGCCTGAACTATAAAGCAAATTTCTGGCCAGTCTGAACTACTTAAGCCTTAGGCTATCCTGGGTCACAAAGTTAGAGACTCAGTCTCAAAAATGCCAAGAAGAAAGAGCAGGAGAAAGCAGAGGAGAAAGAAGGGGGAAAGAATAGAAGGAGGAAGAAGAATATTATTATTAGTTATATTTTCAGGAATTTGTTCATAATTATTTTTAAAATTGATTATTTTTTTTCTGTGTTTAGGGTGCATGTATGTCTGTGCATCACATGAGTGCAGTACATGTGGAGGTCAGAAGAAGGCCCTGGGACTGGAGTTACAGACATTTGTGAACTACCATATGGTAGCTGTAAATCACACCCAGGTCTTCTGGAAGAACAGCCAGTGCTTTTTAACCACTGAGCCATTTCTCTGGCTCATCCCTATGCTTTATTTCTCAGCTTTGTACGTATGTTTTTCAAAGATTTCTATTGTCTGATTATACTTCTTCCACATGCTGTTCTAATATCCTGTCAGGCTTTTTAAAGGGCCAGCTTTTCATATTTTGGATTCTTTAAAATAATTGTTAGTTCTCTGAGAGTTTGTAAATGTGTTTCATATTCATCCCCCACTTTCCCAACTCTTACTAGATCCATATCCCTTCTCTACTTATCAAACTTTGTGGGGATTTTTTGTTTGTTTGTTTTTTATAAAAACCTATCAAGTCCAGTTTGAGCTGCCCCAATATTCTAGTATGTGTGGTCTTCTACTCACTCGCACATGGTAACTTAGCAGAGGCTGTGGTCTTAAAGAAAGCTGCTTCTCCCTCTCCTAGCAGCTAACAATTGCCATTAGCCTCAGCTAGGGATGGTACTGTGTGTCCACACCACCATTCTCGGATTTCCTCTGTCTTGGGCTTGCATAGGTTTTGTGGGTGTTGTTGCAACCACTGAGTTCATAGTTGCCCTGCTGTGCCCTAAAGACACTGATTTATGTTAAACTCTTCCTGCTCCCTCTTTTGCAAGCATCCCTGAGTCTTTTTTTCCATATTCTTTTATTTTTTTCTATTCAAAAAAAAATTGACATTTCTTCCCCTTCTCCCAGTCCCCTCCCCCATCCCCACACCCCTCCTTCCTCCCCCTGCTTCCTTAAAAGAGGGCATGGTGCCCTGCCCTGTAGGAAGTCCAAGGCCCTCCTCCCTCCATCCCGGCCTAGGAAGGTGTGCATCCAAATAGACTAGGTTCCCAAAAAACTAATACATGCAGAAGAGATAGGTCCTAGTGTCATTGTTGATGGTTTCTCAGTCAGCCCCCATTGGCAGCCACATTCAGAGAGTCCGGTTTGATCATATGCTCATTCAGTTCTAGTCCAGTTGGATTTGGTGAGTTCCCATTAGATCAGGCACACTGTCTCAGTGGGTGGTCCAGCCCCTCATGGACCTAACTTCCTTGCTCATCTTCTCCCTCCTTCTGCTTTTCGACTGGACCTTGGGAGCTCAGTCCATTGCTCTGATGTGGGTCTCTGTCTCTATCTCCATCCATCAGACGAAATTTCTATGGTGGTGATCAAGATATTCATCAGTGTGACTATGGGACAAGGTTAGTTCTGGCACCCTCTCCTCTGCTGCCCAAGGACCTAGCTGGGGACATCCCTGTGGACACCTGGGATCCCCTCTAGAGCCAAGTATCTTGCCAGTCCTAAAATGACTCCCTTAATGTAGATATCTTATTCCCTTCTCCAATATCCACCTTTCCTCCATCTCCACCCTCCCACTCCTCCAAGCTCTCCCCAGTCCTTCCCTTCTCCCTTCTCCTTCCCCCTCTCCCCTTCCCCTACCCCTCCTACCCCAATCTCTATGCCCGCCCCCATGCTCCCATCTTTTGCCTGGTGATCTTGTTTGCTTCCAGTTTCCAGGAGGATCTATATATGTTTTTCTTTGGGTTCACCTTGCTATATGGCTTCT